>JAODAL010006533.1:0-132678 GCA_025379985.1 Phyllomedusa bahiana | reverse complement strand
AAAAATTGTATGTACAAAATAGCTTTAAAAAAATTCCTCTGAATTGTACAAGGGAGGTCAGGAAAATTTGCCCAGATGTGGGTTTTTCAGGGGACAGGGATATGGAGCACGGAAGAAAAAAAGTACAGAGACCCATTTCCCCAAACCGTTGGTAAAATGAAAAAAAGAATGCCAAGAAAAGGGGCCCCTGGGTGAAACGGGACGTTAACCCCCAGTTTTTCCCAAGTGAAGCTCAATTGGTCCACTCCTCGGAGGGGCAAGCGCTCCCCCGGTTTGACTGTGACAGAGAAGGCTGGAGTTCTCAACTTCCGTTTTCCGCACTCTGCTTCACACGACAGTTTTCTTTTTGGGCGTCATCAGGGCATTTTTAACCTGCGTGTTAATAGAGAATCCCACCGGGGCTTTCACCGCACCCACTGAAACTCCGCCCCTGGGTCATGCTGTGGCCCGGGACGGGTATATCAATGCCCCATTTTTCAACTAAAAGGGGTGGTTGAAAGGACCCCCTTTTTCCGGCATTTTTTTTAAATGGGGGGGTTTCATGCGGGTTTTGGGCTCAGCTGTGGCCCAGGACGGGTATAGTAAATTCCATAAAACTAAAATGGGGGTTTAAAAAGACTCCTTTTTCCGGCATTTTTTTAAATGGGGGGTCAGTAGGTTTGGGGTCATCGGGGCCCCCGGGAAAATTAAGTCAATGCCCATTAACTAAAATGGGGTTGAAAGACTCCTTTTGGGCCTTTTTAAATGTGGCGGTCATGCAGGTTTGGGGGCCCCAGCTGCTTTCCGGGCAGGGATATTCAATGTCCATTCAATAACAGTGGTTCAAATCATACTGCCTTCTGGCTTTTTTAATTTGGGGGTGATGGGTTTAAGGGTCGGGCTGGGGTACAAGACAGGGATAGTAAATGGTCGTGATTTTTTTTCTGTGACTTTTATACCTAAATGTTTCCCTAAGATGTAGCACGTATCCATTTGACTTTTTGTGGATGTTAATTTCAGCTTCCCAGCCTTGTTTGGGGTAAAAATGAAGGTGTTGTTTTTCTCCCATAGCCCTTTAATGGTCATCGGATAATCGATGCCACTACAAAAAAACCTTATCGATACGGCCGACTACGACTATCGATCGATCTCGATAGCCAATGCAATCGCTCAACACTACTTAAGAACAAACCTACAGACCCTATCTCGTTTGTAACCCGGGGACTGCCTGTACTGTAATGGATTTGGAGAGAGCTTCCACCCATGCATGGTGGAAAAGAGGTCACTCTAACAATAAAAGTCTATGTATGACCCAAAAACAAAACTTGTTCCTGAAATTTAAATTAACCACCCATCTTTATTAAACCACAGCACTGAAAACAATTACTTAATACTTTTTTCTCTAGTGCTGATTGCAGGCCAAAAATGTAAGTTTAAATTTGGGCACAGGTGTTGAGGCACCATTGCCAAAACCATCCATAATTTTTATCCACAATTCCCTAGCGACTTGGGGCCTCTTTCACAGCCTTATTTCGGGCACGATTTCGACGTTTTTGCGCGCCGTATCGGCTAAATCCTTTGCCGGGCATTACGGTAACCATAGTTTCTAGATAACTAGGATTCCTCTCCCCTCCCCGCTAGGCGAATACGCCGAGGGGGGAGAAAGTGTCATGCACATTATCCCGCCGGGATATGCCCCATGGACAATGCATGTCTATGGGGCCGGCTAGCTGCCGACCCCCCGCCCCGCCCCCGCTGCACGGCAGCCGGCGTAATTGCGGGCGAAATCCGTCCCCGCAATTACTCCGGCAATAAGCCGTGTGAACTTCGCCTTAGGGTAGGAATACACAGTATGGACGTAGCGCTGCTGTGGTGTGACAAATAGCCCCACCTAAAAGGGTCCACCGTCCGATGAGATGTTCCCCAACTTGGTGCCCATTGGGGGTTTGCTTGGAGGTGGGACTATCGGCTGCACTTTGATCTTTGCAGAAAAAAAATCTATTTTGGAATTTTAGGAACCTCCTAAAACATATTTAATGGCTAAAGTAATAAACACAACAAGCATTGGACAGTGAGTCACTGTAAAGGATTTACATATATCTGTTAAAAAGCTGTAAGTGTGCTTTACAAGGTGCGTTTTTGGTCGTTTTTGAGTTTTTTTGTGCAGGAAGGACAGCAATTAAGTTACATTGTTGCACAAAAAACGCATCCAAAAAAACCATCAAAAACGCCCCGGTAAAAGCACCCAATTAGTTCACACGGCTTAACGGGGGATAATTACCCCCCCAATTAACCGTGTGGACGGGGGGCGGGGCGGGAGGGGGAAACGGGGGGGCCGGCACTTCCCCGGCCCCCCATTGATTTGCATTCCCCTGGTGCGTAACACCGCTGGAAATTCACATTCACTTTCTCCCCCCCCCGGGCGTTTTCCCGCCGAGCGGGAAAAAGACGAAATCCATATTTTTCCCTAGAAACTGTGGATTACCTAAAAAAGGGGCCGTTTTAGCCCGTTTTTGCCCCTTTGGGCGCGTAATTATGGACCGAAATAGGCCCCATTTAAGCTGGGTCCAATTCCCCCAATTTCCCCAAACCCCATACTATAATGGGAAAGACTCAAGACCAAATCACCTGTCATTTGTCCCAATGATAAGAAGAGCATGCTGCTGTGTTTTATATAATGATAAAAAACAAAATATATAATTAGACAAACTGGAGTCGGCTTGAACACCTTTTGAAAACAAATTGTAAATTTTTGATTTTTTATATTATGGTTATTGCAAAATTCTTGAGGTTTTTTAGGATCATTTGTCTTTATTACTCCACATCATGTTCAATAATACCTCTAAAGTTAGCTTTAATGAGGGGCAATATGCTACATTGTGCAAAAAAGCCTGTCTGCTCTGTATATAATAATGGCTATTTTTGCTTTTTATTGGCAATGCTTAAATTGTGTTCACAGTTACCTTGACCATGAACCAATAAATCATGATTCTCTTATAATCTATGTGCAAACACAGACAGGCCCAAAAGTGAAGCAGACAGTCACCAAGGGCATTATCAAACTGGGTTAGTGACCACAAAGGACTATGGGTGTCATGGGTGTAATCAGACCCAGACTGTTCATTTGCTCTACCAGGCAGATTCCAAATGGACCACCAAGTCTCGGGCATCTGTGGTTGGGACTTTCACCAGGCATCCAGGACGCATCCTTTGAATTTTTTTTGCTGGTGTCTCCAGTAACTGCTACTTTCATCTTTATGTGCATCCTCGTGACATAAGTTCAGTGGGGAAAACAAAGGGGGGAACGACCATTGGGTTCCCTGCCCGGGGGCCCTTTTGTCTCACAAGCTCCATGCTGGTTCAGGCCTGCAGCCTATGAGAGGACAGCAAAGACCAGAGAAAGTCTCAGGAAGAACTTAGGTGGTTAGGAGGTTAGGTGAGTATAAGGATTTTTTTTCCATTTAGGACTTGAGAGGGGGCACTATTAGAGAGAATGGGGCAATGAGGAGGTATTATTTGGCAGAAAAGTGTTGTACATGAGAGAAAGGGCTCTATTAGAGATAAGAGAGCATTATTACTTAATGGGGGCACAGACAGGTTACTAGTAGGGGCACAAAGGGGAAATTATTACTCAGTTAAGACACAGAGGGCATTATTACTGTGATGAAGCATAAAAGAAGCAATATTACTGGGGAGGGACAAAGGATCAAATGTTACTGTTTTTAAAGGCCTTTTGGGGGAAAAATATAATACAGAAGGGCACAAATTTCTAGTGATAATAACATTGGTACAAAAATTTTTGCTTGGGGCATTATAAATTGTGAGTTGGTGAAGAGAGGGGGAAGATCTTGGAAAAGTAAAGTAAGATGTTGGTGTGGCAAATTCTGCAAAGATGAGTTATGGCTGGAAGAAGTCATCATGGTGGCCTGGGCCGGATAGAGAAGAAAACGGAAAGTGAATAATTTCAATCAGAGAAGACATCACCTGTGAGTCACTGAATGTGATATTTATTCATGTGTATGGTCTGCAGCATGTGATAGCAACATGGACTGGTATCTGATGGCTACATGGTCACTTTATGGTGGTATCATTGTTATACTGATTCCTTTAGTGGGCCTGTCCTTGACTGTGTGATCAGGTGTTTCTATAATTCACTTATTTTCTTGGTTGTCTTAAAGGGGTTTTCTCACCATTCGGGTTTTCCCAAGCATAGGCGATTCAGACCCCCACTGGTTTGGGCGGCCGTGGATGTTTCTGTAGCAGTAATTAGCATATTTTTGTCCCCAAAATTACACAGTGACAAAGAAAAGGGGTTTTAAAACTGTAGTAAACAAAAACAAAGCTCCAAGGAGTGAACACAATTGTTTATCACAGGTAATTAATCTAATCTTGTTAGAGATAAAGACTTTGGGCCATATGTATGAAAACTGTCTTGGTCTAAAACTTTGTTGCCCCAGCAACCAATAGACGCCTCTCTCATTTTTCCAGAGCACTATAAAGAAAAAAAAAGGGAGCTCTGATGGTTGTATGGGCAACAAAGTGAAATTTTAAAACCTAGACATTTTCATACATGTGGCCCTTTTTTTTCATCTTTCCATGGTGATGTCACACCCTGCCTCTGTCAATAAAAGGGAGATATGGCGGGTCTAGAGACACTTGTGTGCAATCTCTCTGACCAGGGCAATATCAAAAAAAGCAATGTATTTAGTAAAAGTCTTCATTTACCTTCCCTAGCCTGTTGAAAGCTAATCGTTTGAGAGAAAACCCCCCTTTAAAGGTTTTTTTGCTATTTTGGAAGGGTGAGTGCCGTCAAAAAAACCACATTTTTTGTTCTACGCTGTCTTGTTTATATGATATGAAGGGATCTTATCATATGTTGGCTGGTGGGGCTTTTGTGCCAGTGCTGCTTTTTAGTTCCAGTTTAGCCTAGGGTATAATTATATCTATAGCAGCCTTTGAGGGAGCTATGGGGTCCATAGGTATAGAGGGGCCCATTCAGATGCAGGAAGCAAGAACATTGCACCTTTCAGTAGGAACTAAGTTGGTGGCTTTCTGCTACCTAGCACTACTATGTTGATGTCCTGATATATGGAGCTATAATACATACCTTTTATTATTGCTACTTATGCTGAGGTTTATCTCTGCTTCTGTTATGGGGCCCTATAAATTTTATTTATGCTCTTGATCAGGGTTATGATAGTCACAGCTCTACTTATTAGTAAGTGATGGCATCTCCTAGCAGTATGCCATAGCTTATCATGTATAGTAGCAGTAATCCAGCTCACCTAAATTAAAATCCTGACACTTTATTCCACACAAAGCATAACTCTCCCAGTAATTATGAATTAGAGTTCTCTCTAATCCTAAACGCGTAAGCCTTTTGTCTTTCTTATTCTGTATGTGTAAAATAAAGTTTCAAGATTTTAAGGATGCTGGATCTTTCCTTTTTTTTTGATAATTTTTTTAAGGGAAAAACCCCCTTTAAAAGTTAATAGTCTAATAGGTCTAATAGGTCTGGGAGGTGGGATATCATATACATTATCGAGACTCATTGTTATAGAAGGGTATGAATCCTGTGGATATCTTTAAAAAGAACCCTGCAGAGCCCGTCTTAGTATCGTCATGCCCTGACTACAGATGCATTTAAATCCCATGACTCACTTGATAATCCTAGGTGGTTATGGCAATTAGACCGAAGAAAACTTGCATAATTCATTTTGTACTTTCTTATTGTTTGTGATTTGTATTTTTCCGCAGATTTATATGTAAATGATTAATATGGTAAGTCTGATTATTTTTTGTTATGTAATACTGATTATTAACATTTTTCTTGTCTGACACATAGAAAATATTCATGCATTTTTTTAGAATATTTGTTTTCCATTAAAGGGGTTGTCTCACTACAAAGAATAGCTTTCCAAATTTAGGAAACACTAAATGAAGACTTTTCCAAATACATTGCTTTGTTCATCTTTTTTGTTAAGAAGCTACAAATTATTTTATCACCTTCTGAGGGTTCTCAGGTTTCCCAAGTGACCGACCTGTGTACTCCTTCTCCCCTGCTGTTTGTAATATCTGATAGCAGGGAGTGATGTCATCACACAGGTTTTGGCCAGCAGTGAGAGCTTGTGTGTTATACGATCTTTCAGACAAAAGACAGTAATTACTCTACTGTTTACATTAGATCAGAACCTTTTCTGGACCTCAGAGTAGGTAACTTATTTAATATAGACTAATAAACAGAGAAGCTTGAATACATGGTGCTCATATGCTAATTATAGACAGCTTGACCAGGAAGTGACAGAGCAAAGCAGCATTATTTCATTCATGCATCCTATGAAACTTTGAGATGAGACAGCCCCTTTAATGCAAAAAGGGCAATACACTACGTGGAAATCCCTAAAGAAGCATTTATGCTATCTATCATACATGAAAAAACTTTGAGACTCTCGGTTCACATATTTTGATCAAAAGATTTTTAAAAGCTGCCCACGACTTTCAACGTGATCTCAAAATCGGGCAGTCCTATGCTATCTTTACCTCTCAATCGAGCCAATCAGGCCTCCCACTGGGTCAACCGACCTCCCATTATTCAGAGAGAAAAAATAAAAAGCACCCAACCTGCAAGCTGCCCTTCTTATGACAGCCTGTGAGAGGGGCGTGGACAGAAACCCAAAATGGAAGCACCCCTCCTTCCCATATAGGATAAAATCAATGTACACCAAGTATAACATAGTTTCTGCACACAAAAACATTTCTGAAAAAACGTATGCAAACCTGGGTGCCACTGGCAGGGCTGCGGCACACATGTAATTATACATGTACACACACAGACCGCCGCCAGCGGCACATTACTCAAAAAGGGCAATATACTATGTGGAAAATCCTAAAGAAGCATTTATGCTATCTTCATACATGAAAAAACTTTGAGACTCTCGGTTCACATATTTTGATAAAAAGATGTTTAAGCTGCCCCACGACTTTAAAACGTGATCTCAAAATCGGGCAGTCCTATGCAAATCTTTACCTCTCAATCGAGCCAATCAGGCCTCCCACTGGATAAAACCGACCCCCCATTTTTTAAAGGGGAGAAAAAATAAAAAAGCACCCAACCTGCAAGCTGCCTTTCTTATGACAGCCTGTGAGAGTGGGCGGGGACAGAAACCCAAAATGGAAGCACCCCTTCTTCCCATATAGGTTAAAATCAATGTACACCAAGTATAACGTATGTTTCTGCACACAAAAAATTTCTGAAAAAACGTATGCAAACCTGGGTGCCACTGGCAGGGCTGCGGCACACATTGTAATTATGCATGTACACACCCAGACCGCCGCCAGCGGCACATTACTGCAAAAAGGGCAATACACTACGTGGAAATCCCTAAAGAAGCATTTATGCTATCTATCATACATGAAAAAAATTTTGAGACTCTCGGTTCACATATTTGATCAAAAGATGTTTAAAGCTGCCCACGACTTTCAACGGGGATTCTCAAAATCGGGCAGTCCTATGCTATCTTTACCTCCCAACGAGCCAATCAGGCCTCCCAAGGGGTCAACCGACCTCCATTTTTCAGAGAGAAAAAAATAAAAAGCACCCAATCTGCAAGCTGCCCTTCTTATGACAGCCTTTGAGAGTGGGCGGGGACAGAAACCCAAAATGGAGGCACCCCTTCCTTCCCATATAGGTTAAAATCAATGTACACCAAGTAAACATATGTTTCTGCACACAAAAACATTTCTGAAAAAACGTATGCAAACCTGGGTGCCGAACTGGCAGGGCTGCGGCACACATGTAATTATACATGTACACACACAGACCGCCGCCAGCGGCAAAATACTGCAAAAAGGGCAATACACTACGTGGAAATCCCTAAAGCAGCATTTATGCTATCTATCATACATGAAAAAACACCCAACCTGCAAGCTGCCCACGATCACAGGCTGTCATAAGAAGGACAGCTTGCTGGTTGGGTGTTTTTTATTTTTTCTCTCTGAATAATGGAGGTGGGTTGGCTCAGTGAGGGGCCCTGATTGGCTCGATTGAGAGGTAAAGATAGCATAGGACTGCCCGTTTTTTGAGATCACGTTGAAAGTCGTGGGCAGCTTAAACATCTTTTGATCAAAATATGTGAACCGAGAGTCTCAAAGTTTTTTCATGTATGATAGATAGCATAGCCCCTTTAATAGTCACATTTTTATTATATTGCAATCTCTTAGCAATTTATAGGAGTTTTCTGATTTACATAACCCCTATTCAAGACCATCATTTGTTAACCAGAGAGTGACAACAATGAGCGTCTCTCTGTCCAGGAGACCTACCATGTCCTTCTATTACACAGACAGCCTATTGTTTCAATTCACATGATCAATTACTTTAGCTGAGTGCGATGCAAGAAAATGGAATACTTGCATATTGCAAATCTTTGCTAAGGAATCTAGCAACTATAAACTCTATGATCAACTTATACTCAGAGCATCTATTTCACTAAAAAGGTTTGTACAAAATGTGCAACCCCTTGAAACTGAGAACCACTGAAAACTGGAAATGTGAGAGGTGTGGCTATAGTTAAAGGGTTATCTAGGACTGGATAATAGAATCTAATCTTTCATATAAACAGCAAAGCTTAGCTTCTTTCAAACACTAAACTCTATTTGTATAGTAAATCCTATTTTGCAGATGCAATATTTCTTACAAAAATTGCACCTTAAAAGATTGAACCTGGGCAACTACTTGGTGTCTGGCTTTAGTTCTAAGTGGAGATGGCTTATCTGCATAGAGGAATATTGAACATTTCATGGGAATAAAGAGAGGAACATGGGGAAGCAGGCTGTGCAAACAGAGGGGGGCATGGGAGCACTTTGGGCGACATGTCAGAAAAGAAGGGCTTCCACGCCAGTTTTAAAGCGTATAAAATTAGCCTATAATGCACCTGAATAAATAAACCTGTCAAACATCTGGGGTGTGGTATACCTTGTATAGCATATGTAATGCACCTAATTTAGGCGTATACTAAAAAAAGACGCATAGCATATAATTTCTAGCTTATGTGATGCACCTACTTTAGGTGCATTCAAAAGTGTCAAATGCACCATTTTTTGGTGTATTTTGCACCAAAAAACTGTTGACACAGCAGCGCGCCGGGCCGGCCCCACCCCCATAGGGGAGGCGCGGCCATGAAACCCCGGGACGCTGGGGCGCGGTCCCTCACGCCCGGCAGGAGAGAGGGGAGGGGGTAGTGACGCGCGGAGGCGAAGGGGCTAGCCCCCCCTTCCGCCAGCGAGCAGTTGCGCGGCACAAGGCAGGGAAAAGGACGCCCGTGCTGCGCTCTGCTTTGGGTTTTCATGGCGGACGAGCAGTTTGAGGTGCTGCGGCGCCTGGCAGCGGCCCGCGGCGCCGATTGGCTTAGGGCAGCGGTCCATGATTTGAGCGAGGCAGGCAGCAGTGCTGGAGCGCCGGGCGGCGTGGCCGTGGTCGGGCCCGGTGATCAGCCTCAGGACAGCAGCAGCATCGGGGGTAGGCGCAGGAGGAGGGCTCGCCCTCCACAGCGGTTGAGCCCTGACTGCACCCCCCGGACCCGCCGCCGCCGGCGGAGCCCCCCAGGGGACCCTCCAGAGGTGGCTGCTAGTTCGCAGGCTAGGGGACGGCAGTCTAGGTCTGGGAGGAATCCTAGTAGGCCGGCGGGTCCTGCGGGGGGCAGCGAGTCGTTACGCCGGCCTGGCGCGCGGCCCGCTGCTGCCCCTAGTACTACTGTGCGTTCGGTGGTGACGGTACCCTCGCGTGGTGATGTGCCGGCCAGAGGGGTAACCGAGCGTCGGACCGCTCCACTTCAACGGACGGGTTCGACAGCGCTGGATGGACAGGAAAGTGGTCGTGACGGGCGGCGGGCGGCCGGCCCAATGGCTTCTGAGGAGGAGGAAGACTATTCAACTCCCCGCGCTTGGCAGTCCCCAGCCCGGTCCCAAAGACCTGCGCCGGTCGGTCCTCCCCTTTCAGGGTTCGAGGGCCTTGACCCGGGTCGCCGTGCTGCGTCGTTGGAGCAAGGATTTCCCCGGACGGTCGATCAAGGTTCCAGGATGACGGCTGGTGGGTTCACAGCGCCCACGCAGCCTGGTGAGTGTCTGTCCATGTCATGTTCGTTTCCGCCGATTTTGCGGGCGCTGGGGGAGCGTGGGGGGTTTGGGGCTGAGAGTGGGAGGTCTGAGGAGGCAGCAGGGGAACCGGCGGGTTTGGCGGCGGCCCTTAGGGAGCTATTAGCGCGATTCGAGGATCGGCGATCCGGGGTGCAGGGTTCACCGGTGGACGCGTGGGTGTCTTCGCCGCCCCCTGGGGGGGTCCCCTTGGGTAGAAGTGGCAGTGTCGGTGGGATCGGGCCGGGGTCGTTGGGGTCCCGGTCGGGTGTGACGGTTTCGGTTCAGACGGACAAGGAGCCGAATGAAGGGGTTAGATTGGACGATAGGGCGCGTGGCGAAGTATACGTGTGCTTCGAAGGTCCATTGGGGGCACATCTAAAGAAGGAAGTGAGGGAGAAGATCTGGAAGGATGAGTACGTCGAGATCTTCTCCCTTTTGCCCCTAGAGAAATTTAACTTGGATAAAGGGAAGCGGGATGAAAGTAAGAAGGAGGAAGAGGAGAAGCGCAGGTGGAGGCTCATTCCCCAGACATTCTCGAACTGGTTGCAAGCTTTTGCGATTTTGGCGAGCGTGGTGGGCGAGAAAGCACCGGAAAATTGTTCCGGGCTTTTTTGTTATTTGGATTCAATCGCTGAGGCGCATAGGGCTTATGGAGGGATGGCGTGGTTAAGGTATGACGAACAGTTTCGTCAGAGGAAGGCTGTGCGTCCGGCCATACGCTGGGACCACAAGGATATTGGCCTATGGCTTAAAGTCATGGCGCCGACTAAATCTGGGCAGTCCTTTCCTGGGGGGGCCGACTCGTCCGGCCAAGGGGGGGGCTTCAAGCACAGGGTCAGGATCACAGGCCAGTGGAGGAAAAGGAGGGGTGTGCTGGCTGTTTAATAGCGGCCAATGTAAATTTGGCTCCGGTTGCCGGTTCAAGCACCAATGCTCCTTTTGTGGGGTGTCAACCCACCCAGCCACGAGGTGTTTTAAGAAGGGGCGTGGAAAAGGGGTTTCTGCGGGTGGACAAGGGAGTGACGCCAGTGAGACTTCAAGAAATGGCGCCATTCCTGGATAGGTTTCCGGATAAAGCATCGGCGGTTTTGTTGTCAGAGGGTTTCGCTCAGGGGTTCAGGATACCCCCGCCTGAGCATGAGGTCCCTTTCTCAATTAAAAACCTGAGATCGGCCCACGAGCATCCGTCGGTGGTGGCTGAGAAGTTAGCCAAGGAGGTGGCGTTGGCGCAATTAGTGGTTTCACCTTTGGGGGTAGTGCCAAAGAAGGAGCCGAACAAGTTCCGGCTCATACATCACTTGTCGTTTCCTAAGGGGCGATCGGTGAACGATGGGATTGCGCCGGAACTGTGTTCAGTAGTGTATACGTCATTCGATGCGGCGTTAGCTTTGGTACGACGTCATGGGTTGGGTTCATTGATGGCCAAGACGGACATCGAAGCGGCTTTCCGGTTGCTGCCGGTTCATCCGGATAGTTTGCGTGTGTTGGGGTGTTCATGGGAAGGGAAGTTTTATGTTGATAGATGCCTTCCTATGGGTTGTTCGCTATCGTGTGCCTATTTTGAGGCTTTTAGCACTTTTCTGGAGTGGGTGGTTCGGGACGTGTCCGGGCTGGATTCCATTATCCATTACCTCGATGATTTTTTCTGCGTGGGGCCTGCGGGGTCTGCGGTGTGTGGGTCTTTGCTTCAGGCAATGAGCTGGGTGGCAAGGCGCTTCGGGGTGCCGTTAGCGGCGGATAAGACGGAGGGTCCGGGGACCTGTTTGAGTTTTCTGGGAATCTGCATAGATTCATTACGAATGGAGTGCAGATTGCCGGATGACAAGCTGGAAGGGGTTAAGGAATGAGGTCAGGAGGGCGCGAGATTTGCGGAAGATTCCGTTGAGAGACCTGCAATCGCTTCTCGGGAAGCTCAATTTTGCTTGCCGGATCATGCCTATGGGTCGGGTTTTCTGCAGGCGGTTGGCAAGTGCAACGGCGGATATCGATAGGCCCCATCACTTTATAGGGACTCAACAGGGATCATTGGGATTGATTTTGGCAGTGTGGTCGGGTTTCTTGGACAGGTACAATGGGCGTTCCATCATATTGGAGGGAGAGGTGTCCAACAGCGAGATAGACATTTTTACTGATGCGTCGGGCAGCACGGGCTTTGGGGCGATTTGTGGGAGCTCTTGGTGCGCGGCCCCTTGGCCAGGGTCATGGAGGGAGCTGCCGATCATGCGCAATTTTGGGCTTTTTCTGGAGTTGTTTCCCATTGTGGTGGCCGTGGAATTGTGGGGAGAACGGTTTAAGAATCGGAAGGTCCGATTCTTTTGTGACAACTTGGGGGTGGTGCAGGCCATTAATAGCTTGTCGGCTTCTTCACCTCCAGTGGTCAGGCTGCTACGGTTGTTAGTGTTGAAGTGTCTGTCTTTGAATTCTTGGGTGCGAGCAGAACATGTGCCAGGAGTTCAAAACGCGGTGGCTGATTCTCTTTCTCGCTTGCAGTGGGATCGATTCAGGACGTTGGCACCGACGGCGGCGGAAGTTGGGGAGGATTGTCCTCGTCATCTTTGGACCGTGGCCTTCGAGAAGCTGGTAGCTTGATTCGGGCTTCTTTGGCGGGAACAACCTGGGCGGCTTATGAGGCAGCCTGGGGTTTGTGGTCGGAGTGGGTACTGCAACTGGGAGATGTGTTTTCGGAAGAGGATCAGGTGGGGGCATTACTGTGCTTCATCGCACGGTGCCGGCGAGAAGGTTGGTCGGCCTCCAGGGTGTCCAAGGTTATGTCCGGTGTAGCGTTTGGGTTTAGATATCAGAGGCTGCGGGATTTGACTAAGGATTTTGTGGTTATGCGAGCGTTGAGGGGTTACAGGAGGGGTAGCAGTGTCCGGGATTCGAGGCGTCCGGTGGTGTTTCAGTTGCTGGAGCGATTGGGGGGCGAGCTGAGTCGGGTGACAGCGTCGGGTTTCGAGATGGCCTTGTTCCGGTTAGCCTTTTCATTGGCGTTTTTTGGAGCTCTCAGGATAGGGGAGCTGGTGTCCCCTAGTCGGTCGAGAGGGGGGGGGATTGCAGGCGGCGGATGTGTTAGAATAAGGGGGTGCGTTACATTTTCGCATCCGCAGATCGAAAACTGACCAGCTGGGCAAGGGCAAGTGGGTGGTTTTACAACCGGTCCCGGGTGCTTTGATGTGCCCGGTGGGTTGTTTGAGGGTTTTTCGGGCTTTGCGGAGGGCTCAAGATGGGCCGCTTCTATGCCATGCAGACGGGTCCTTTTTGTCACGGTTCCAGTTCACCGCTATCTTCCGCCGCTGTCTGGAAGCAGTCGGGCTGGACCCGTCATCGTTCGCGCCGCATTCATTCCGAATCGGGGCGGCCACCGAGGCCGCTACTTGGGGGCTGAGTGCGGATGTGGTGCGGCAGATAGGGAGGTGGGAGTCAGACAGGTTTCGGTTGTACGTCCGTCCGCACTTGGTGCCTGGGGCTGGCACGGGGTTGGTGCCATGAAAAGGGAAAAGGGGGGGGGGGGGGAAGAAGGGTTTTGGGGGGGGGGGGGTTTCACCATTGTAGTAATCGTTGTTTACCTTCTTCTGTTTCTTTTTCAGCGCGTTTTCCCCTCCTGGTATGGATTCTCGGGCATTCCTACGTGCATTGGGGTGCGGAACGGGCTGCGGCGAGACTCAATGGGTGGCAGTTGGGTTTTCCTAGGAGTTTAGCTGAGGTCCGATGGCTCGGGAGACGGGGGATGCGTTGGCTGGGGGTGGTGCCTGAAGTCACTCGGTTCGCGGCGCTGGACAGGGAACCGGATGTGCTGGTCCTGCACGTAGGAGGCAATGACTTGGGGTCCGTGTCGTCCAGGGAGCTCATCAGGACGGTTAAATATGACTTGCTGCGTTTGTGGTCCACCTTTCCGGGTTTAGTGATTATGTGGTCTGACATAGTCTACAGGCATCACTGGCGTGGGGCGCGTTCGGTGGAACGTTTGAATCGGGCCCGAATTAAAGTGAATAGGGTGGTGGCAGGTTTTGTGGCCCGTAACGGAGGAGTCTTTGTTCGGCATCTAGAATTAGAGTCCGGAGAGGGACATTTTTGGAGGGCCGATGGAGTGCACTTAACGGCGGTAGGCTTGGATTTGTGGGCCCTCGGGTTACAGGAGGGTATCGAGAGGGCGATTGGTTTGGTGGGGTCTTCGCATGCATGAGGGTTCATGGCATGCTCGTGGTGGCGGCAGGGGTTCTTGGGTTGGAGGAGGAGATTGCCTGGGGGAGTCATTCGGGGTGTGACTCCCTCGGGGGTGTGGCACCGGTGGACACGACCTGGCGAAGGTGGGGGGCTCGTCCAGGCTGGTACCCCTGGAGAGCACCTTGGTGAGCCATCATGTATGGCTTTGGACCTCCGAGTCATTGGAATGCGGCTGGGGGTAGTATGGTTTCCCTTCGGGGATTTGGTCGCCAGGTCGGGTGGCTCCTAGGACCTCTGCCCCCCTTGGTTGGTATATTGGTTGACCAATGGCTGAATTGGTCTATGGTTGCTTGGGGGTCGGAGCTAACTGGTGGACAGTTAGCTGGGTGAGTGAAAGTTGGTTATGAGTATTTATCAGGGTACCATTAGGTACTTGAGGTATGTTGGTTACAAGTATTTATGAATATGTTATTTATGTTTGTATTTGTTAATAAAACGGCTGCTGTGGCCAAAATTTTTTCCAATTGGTTGTTGTGATTATTGGGTGTGGGTCACTAGCAGCGGTTATGGGGAGAGGCCAGGTATGAAGGAGGTAAGTTATGGTAGTGTTAACGTAGCCATCAGGGTTGCCCAGGGTCAAGCAGCGCGCCGGACCGGCCCCACCCCCCTAGGGGAGGCGCGGCCATGACCCGGCACGCTGGGGCGCAGCGTCATCGCGCCCGGCAGGAGAGAGGGGAGGGGGTAGTGACGCGCGGAGGCGAAGGGGCTTAGCCCCGCCCCTTCCGCCCAGCGAGCAGTTGGCGCGGCACGAGGCAGGAATCCCACCCGCCCTCCCTAGTGGTTATGATGGAGTTGTTGTGTGTGGGGTTGTTGCTGTCATGGCGGTCGTTAGGCGGCAGGGGTTCTGGGAGTTGGAGGAGGAGATTGCCTGGGGGAGTCATTCGGGGTGTGACTCCCTCGGGGGTGTGGCAAAGGTGGACACGACCTGGCGAAGGTGGGGGGCTCTTCCAGGCTTGTACCCCTGGAGAGCAAATTGGTGAGCCATCATGTATGGCTTTGGACCTCCGAGCCATTGGAATGTGGCTGGGGGTAGTATGGTTTCCCTTCGGGGATTTGGTCGCCAGGTCGGAGTTGGCTCCTAGGACCTCTGCCCCTCTTGGTTGGTATTGGTTGACCAATGGCTGAATTGGTCTATGGTTGCTTGGGGGTCGGAGCTAACTGGTGGACAGTTAGCTGGGTGAGTGAAAGTTGGTTATGACTATTTATCAGGGTACCGTTAGGTACTTGAGGTATGTTGGTTATAAGTATTTATGAATATGTTATTTATGTTTGTATTTGTTATTAAAACGGGTGCTGGGGGCAATTTTATCCAATTGGTTGTCGGTGTTGTATTGGGTGGGGGTCACTAGCAGCGGTTATGGGGAGAGGCCAGGTATGAAGGAGGTAAGTTATGGTGGTGTTAACGTAGCCATCAGGGTTGCCCAGAGTCATGCATTCTCTATATAAACAATCTGTCATACACCTAAACTAAGCGCATTTGACACTTTTGAATGCGTCTAATGTAGGCACATCAAATACAATAGCAATGTTTTGCTATGCGCCTTTTTTTGGTATACGCCTAAATTAGGCGCATAACATACGCCTGATTTTTGACAGGTATATTTATTCAGTCGCACTATACAGTCATTTAATGCGCCTTAAAACTGGCGGGGAAGCGCCTCTTTACTGACATGTTGCCCTCTGTATGTGAGAAATATGGAGGCGTCAGGTAGAAGGGTGTGTTAGATTAAGAGAACATGTAGGAAACATATTATGTGAGAGAAAGAAAGATTGTGTGAAATAAGAGGGGCATGGGGAGCACTTTGTGTGTGAGAAAGAGGAGATGTGGGGGAACACTTTGAGGGTGAGCATTGTGTCTGTGCATTAAAAATAGGGAGGCATGAGGTAGCAGGCTATATGCACAAATAAAGAGGGGGAGGTGGAAAGATGGCTGTGTTAGGATCAGAAGAGAGGATAGGGGAAACAGGTTGTGTTAAGAATAGTTGGGACACTGGGAGCATGACATGGGGTGCATGGGGAGCAATTTTGAAGAGCAGGATTTCATAGCAATCTGTGGCAGAGCAGGGCCAGGAGCAGTACACAGGATGTACATGAGGAGCAGTGGGATGCTTGTTGTGGGGGTACTCTGAATTAGGAAACTATTACTGTAAGGGGCCTAAAGGAGGCGCTATTACTATGTGGAGCATTATTACTAGATGGGCCACTTCTCTGTTCTGGTTAATATTTATAATAATATTTATATTTATAATTGCGGCACAAGTTGGGAGTGGTTAGGGGCGAAAGTGGGGCATGGTTTGGGGCGCGGCTTGCGGCGAGGGTTTGACCTCATGCAAATTAGTAGGCAGGGGAAAACTGCCCCGCCAGTTGCGGCCCAGCCGCACACCAACCGCGGCGACACCGTGCGCCCGCCGGGCTGAGGACTCCCTGTCAAAAATTGACAGGAGAGTTCTCAATTATGCGCAGCAAGGCCGCGGCCCCAAAGCCGGGGCCAAACCCAAAGCGTGTGAATATTAACGCGGTTTCCCAAAGGAAACCATGTTAATAAATTTGGCGCGATTTGGACGTGGTTTTGGAAGCGGAAACCGCGTCGGAACCCGCGGCCATAACAGCGTTCAAATCCATCGTGTGAACATGCCCTAACTTATGCGTGAAGATATGCTATGCTACACAAGGCATACCACATGCCAGATTTATGAACCCACATATGACAGATTCATGCATTCAGGTGCTCTACACACTCATTTAATGCGCCTTAAACCTGGCATGGCGGCGCCTCTTTTCTGACATTTCTAATAATGTTAATCATCACCATTGATCAGAAAAGCAAACTGCAGATGTTTTTTAAAAAAATGTTTTTACATGAAATTTGTCAAATGCATTTGGGTAAATTTTTTTTGTAAAACTCACTCATTCCTTTAAATTGAGCTCTAGGGTGAAGTGAGGAGTTTCTATACGGGTATTTTTGCGGAGTCGCTCTCATCAGGGCGGGTGTCCCCCGCTAATGGTAAGGTATAGGGTTTACTAACGGAAGGGATAGCTAACCTGAATCTTATTTATTCATAACAGCACCTGGCATTTATATTTTGAAGATTCATGCGAATTGAGAATTTTTCGGATAATATTTTTTGGATGAATAATGCTGTGACTGGGTGGTGGTGAGTAAAATATAAAAAATAAACATTACCTTATATGTATGCCTTTTATCTGGGTATTATAATTGTGACTAATTGCATGAGAGATTTTAAGAGATTTAATAAAAGTGATGTTTTAAAGGGTAACATTTTTCTAGTCTAGTTAATATTGTTAATCCCCTATATTATTAAGTTGTTATTTGGTATGTGTATTTGGTGTGCTTTAAAAATATATCCACAGATGTGTCTCTAATTAACTCAGATGTTGCCAATAAACTAACCAGAAGCTTCCAAAGACATGACATTATCATATGGGCTGTCCCAAATTGTTTAAAGGCATAGTAATCATAGTGTATGTAAACTTTGACTTTCCAGCAAGTAATAAAAATGCCTTAAAAAATCTCTCTCTCTCTCATTATTCTGGCATTTGGCAAATATAAATAATTTTGGTTCCTAAATGACCTAAAACGGGTAAGATTTATTCTGATTTCATGTCAGATAGTGAGAAAAACATAAATATGTGTCTTTCTTTTATAGTGTATGTAAACTTCTGGTTTCAACTGTAGTATGCTACCAGAGCAAGGGACCACAGTACACTGCTGAAAGGAGTGGGCGAAGCTTGGTGGGAGCTACAAAGCTCCACCTTCTCTCCCCAGCAGAGCAGTGTCTTAAGATTGTCAGCTGCCAGCAGCTTTACAGCAGTACAGGTGAGTGCATTTCCTGGGAGTCGGGTGAGTGTGTGTGTGTGGGGGGGGGGGGGTGTGCATTTGTCTGTGTGTAGAGGAAGTGTGTGAGTGTGTATTTCTGTGGGAGTGGTGTGAGTGTATTTGTATTTGTGTGTGGGGGAGGGGTGTGAGTGTATTTGTCTGTGTGTATTATAGTGGTGTTAGTTTATATTTGGGTTAGGCAGGGGTGTGAGTGTGTATTTGTGTGTGGAGAAGGGGTGTGATTGTGTATTTCTATTGGGGAGGGGTGTGTGTATTTGTGCGTGGTGAGTAAAAGAGGGGTGTGAGTGTGTATTTGGGTGGGGGAGGTGTTTGTTTGTGTTTTTGTCTGTGTTTGTTTGTGTGTGTGTGTGTGGTGGAGGAGTGGGATTATGTATTTGTGTGTGGAGAAGGCCTGTGAGTGTGTATTTGTTTGTGGGTGTGAGGGGTGTGAGTGTGTATTTGTGTGTGTGTGTGTAGGGGATGGGTGTGAGTGTGTATTTGCATGTTGGGGAGGGATGTGGATGTGTATTTGTTTGGGAGATGTGAGTATGTATTTGTGTGTCGATGGGGAGGGGTGTGAGTGTGTGTATTTGTGTGAGAGATGTGAGTGTGTATTTGTGTGGGGGGGGAGGGGTGTGGGTGTGTATTTGTGTGTCGATGGGGAGGGGTGTGAGTGTGTGTATTTGTGTGTGTAGTGGTTTGATTTTTAGTGTGTGTTTGGGTGTAAAGTGGGGATGTGAAGGGGGTTTAGAGTGTGGGGGAGGGGTTTAGGGCATACTTGTCAACCCTCCAAGATTGGAAGGAATGGTCCAGCAAATGGGGATCCCCTTCTACTTCCAGAAGGGTCCTTAAAAACCTCCCACAGCCAAAAGTCTGTTGGGGGTTCTTTAATAAAAGTGGAGCCGGAGTAGCATTATGGGACGCTGCCCTGGAACCAGTGTCAGGGAGTGGCCTCCTCAGTTAGACTATAGAAGTCTAGCTGGGCAGCATGCATGGCCCTTTCAGGACGTTTGTGTTGCCTGGAAGGAGGTCGCCAGCCCTGTCACTAAGGGCTTGTTCACACGGAGTTTACACTCCGTGTTACAAGTGCTTTAGGGATCCGTCTTTGGGTCCTCTCTGTTGGTCCCCAAGATGTGTCTAACATTTAGTAGTGAGATTATCACTGCTCGCTATGCTGAACACGCAGTAGCGTTCACGGTGTTCCATTTTCAGCACAGCGAGCAGTGATAATCTCACTGCTAATTGTTAGATCCGTCCTGGGGACGACAGAGCGGACCCCCCAAAGCGGATCCCTAAAACGCTTGTAACACTGAGTGAAAAACTCTGTGTGAACAAGCCCTAAGAGTTACTTACTCCCTCTTGTTCCTGTTTGGCTCCCGGTATTTTCAGGTTTCTGCCACTTTCCTTCCTAGAGCAGGAGACACACTGAAGAAGTTATTCCCTCTGATCTTTCTCCTGCCCCCTGTGTGTGTATGGGAGGGGTGTGAGTGTGTAGTTCTGTGTGTGAGCGGGAGGGGTGTGAGTGTGTATTTGTCTGTGTGTGGTGTAAGGGTGTGAGTGTGTATTTGTGTGTGTGAACGGGAGGGGTGTGAGTATGTTTTTATCTGTGTGTGGGGGAAGGGTGTGAGTGTGTATTTGTGTGGGTGGGGGAAGGGTGTGAGTGTGCATTTGTGTGTGGGGGGGTGGGTGTGAGTGTGCATTTGTGTGGTGGGGGATGGGTGTGAGTGTGCATTTGTGTGGTGGGGGATGGGTGTGTGTATTTGTGTGTGGGGGGAGTGTGAATGCGTATTTGTGTTTGTGTGGGGTGTGAGTGTGCATTTATGTGTGGGTGTAAGTGTGTGTTTGTGTGTGAGTTTGTAGGGGAGCGGTGTGAGTGTGCTTTTTGTGTGGGGGAAGGGGTGTGAGTGTGTATTTGTGTGGGGGAGAAAAGGATGTGAATGTGTTTTTGTCTATGTGTGTAGGTGAAGGGTGTGTATTTGTATGGTAGGGGGTGTGAGTGTTTGTGTGTTTAGGGTAGCAGTGTGTGTATTTGTGTGGGGGAAGGGGTATGACTGTGTATATTTGTGTGTTGGGATAGATGATGGGTGTAAATGTGTATTTATGTGTTGGGGTAGAGGAGGGGTGTGAATGTGTATTTGTGTGTTGGGGTAGAGGAGGGGTGTGAGTGTGTATTTGTGTGTATGTGAGGAAGGGGTGTGAGTGTCTATTTGTGTGGGGGGATGCAAGTGTGTATGTAGGCGAGCGGTGTGAGTGTGCATTTGTGTGGGTTGGGGAGGGGTGTGAGTGTGTGTGGGTTGGGGAAGGGTGTGAGTGTGTATACTTGCAAATCCTCCCGGATTGGTCAGAAGGGTCCCGCAAATGGGGCTCCCCTCCCACCACCAGAAGGGTCCTTAAAAACCTCCTGCAGCCAAAAGTCTGTTAGGGGTTCTTTAATAAAAGTGGAGCTGGCGTAGCATCATGGGATGCTGCCATGGAACCAGTGTAGGAGTGGCCTCCTCAGTTAGACTATAAGGGCCATATGTATGAAAATTATCTAGGCCTAAGACTTTCCTTGTTGCCCATGGCAACCAATCAGAGCACCTCTAACATTTCATAAAGTGCTCTGGAAAAATGAGAGGCACTCTGATTGGTTGCTATGGGCTCTGATTGGTTGCTATGAGCAACAAAGAGAGTTTTATATCTAAACAGTTTTCATACATGTGGCCCTAAAAGTCTAGCTGAACAGCACACATGGGGGCAGATTTATCAATAGTGTCTTACTTTTTGACAGTGTAAAGTTAGGCCAGACAGTCTTATGACGTGACACATTTATCATAGTGTTGATAAATCTGGTGCATGTTAGAACTATCTAGTCTAAGTTTTTACCACAATTAAGTTGGCTTACTTTTACGCCAGAAACTGCGACTGTCGCATTTTTGACTCATTTAAGCCACGCCTTCTATCCAGGAAACCACTCCCATTTTACGAAGTCACTCCCCCTTTGTCAGACGAGGCGCATTAGCATCTGAAACTGTCTAAAACACATAGCAAATGTGGCGAAAAGCTGGTTTTTGGTGCAACTTGAGCCAAATTTCTGGCGCAACTGCCTTGATTAATCTGCCCCATGGTCTTTTCAGTGACGTGCGCGACAAGCCATGGGAAGGAGCTCGCCTGCACAGTCATTAAGGATTTCGTCGTCCTTGCTTCTGTTCCACTCCCGATTCAATGACTCAGGCTCCTGCCTCTTTCCTTCCTCCAGGAGACAGGCTGCAGGAGTTGTTCCCTGCGGCCTGTCTTCTGCCCCCTTCAAAGAAAGTCTGGAGAAGGCAGGAGACAAAGTGACTGTGGTCTATCTTCAGTGGTCACAGGAGGCAGGAGACAGGTCGCAGGTGGAAGAAGTTATCCCTTGTCCTCTCCTGTCTCCTGCCTCCTGCGGCATGTCTATTGGTGGTTGGTCTATAGCATTTAGCTTATGCCAAAAGAGATCCTGGTGAGCGCATGGGTGACTAGTCTCACTTCCCCCAAAGGTGGCACCCCGTTTTCCTATCGTGGAAACCGAGTTGTGACCTGTTGCCGATGGGTGTCACCCAGCTTTCCTAGATGCTGAACAGGCTCCCCAGCCTCTGTACGAGTATATTGATAATGTTTGTTTATTTACAGGTTCCTATTTTTACTTCTTTTGATTCAATGGACTACGTGGGAACAACATTCCTCTTTCACCATTTTATTGGACCGGAATGCTGGTCCGAGATAATCCAATGAGTCTGACATAGTCCAAAGGGAAAACTGGATAAAAATAAAAACATTTTAAAAAAATGACAGTTCTAAGCTCCTGGACCCTCTGGAGATCACACCTGCGGCTGGTCTTCTGGGGGTGAAGGGTACAGAGTTCAACCTGCACAGTATGATTCAGGGGGGTACAGACCACAGCCGCAGCACAATCTCCAGGGTGATAGTCCTCTGACCCCCACACCAGGAGATTGTAAGCTGTGCTCTGTACTCCTCTCTGCCAACCCCTCCTCCATCATTGTGTTATGCATCCTAGTCCCAACACAAAATACAACTCCCACTTATCACACCCCACCACCGTCAACTATCACCTCATAACCTCTTCCCCTATTACTTCATAGTTCCCTAACCTCCACCTAGCAGTCCACTCGTCCTATCACCCCATAACTTTCCCACCTGTACCTATAACCCAATAACCTCCCCACCTTTCACCCCATGTGGAGTTTATACAGAGGTGGCCAAAGGTAGCGAAGTGCTGGAAAACTTAGAATTCTAAGCTGTTTGTGTGGTCAATTTTGCTAAGTGAGAGGTCATGCTTTGGAGAATTGTCATCCATGGTGGTCTGACAGATGGAGATGAGAGAGAGGAAGAGAACATTTGCTAACAAGTCATTGAAGATGTTTCTGTTGAGTCCTAACTGCACTGTTACTTAAAGGGGTTGTCTCACTACATTGATTCATCTCACCACAGTCCTGTTTTCTTGGTTTCATTGTGAATTCAGGGAAGTGTTTACTGGCTTCTACTAAGCTACAGTAGAAGCAGGTGTTGTTGCTTTAGCAACCGCAGTGTTGGGCCTTATCAGGAGAGATCAACAGGTCTGCAGCTATAGGGACGCTGAGGAGCTGATGCAGCCCATACAAGAGGGGAATATCATCAGGATAGGTAGGATATTGTTAAGGTCGTATATTGCTAAAGTGACTTGTTCTTTGCTCAGATCTTTAAACATAAGCAATCCTTGTAGTGAGACAACCCCTTTAAACGTCCGTAGAGCCTTTGTAGACTCTTTTTTTTTTAATCATTACATTTTTTATTGAAGAAAATTTTGTTTACAGAGGAAGAAAAACAGGACATAGTCCAGAATATAATCCTAAACAAAAAAGGTAAAACAATAATACTGCATGTAGTTACTAGGAAAATGCAGAAAACATCATGATCATGATATAACAAAAGGCAGATAACGTCTACTCACTCTTTAAACCACTAAGTTTCTTCTTTTTATATAAAGAGAATGCAAGTAATTTCTAAATAAAAAAGTACACAGTTAAGGAAAGTATCATATAAGCAAAATAGAGACAAAAGTCGAGCTCATCCAAATCTCCCACTTTCGATCTCTGTTTCGACCATAAGTGGGGGGGAGTTATGAGATTCAATTCACTGTGAAATTGTATATTAACCTATTGACCAAACCTTATATGAAGTTTGAGTGTGAGGGATTGACTGATCTAAGAGATAGTAGCAATGGTGAGTCTCGGTAGCAATTAAAAATATGTTGAAAGTCACCGTTTGATAAGAATAAGGAAATTTCATCTCTCATACCGATGTTAATAATGAAGTTCATTTGTGTGAGAATGATTGTGGACAATTATAAATTGCCTGAATCTAACCTCTCTCCTGAGATCCAGATAAAGTTGTATTCACTGGCGCATGACCACCACATATGTGACAAAGAACCAGCCATAGTAAACCACAGATTCTCCAGCATGTATCTGAGTAGAGAGATCTGGAGAAGATATGGGCAGTTCGCACTGAGTAGATTACCATCCTAAAGGTGAATCTTCCTTGTAAGGGTCCAAGTGATTATACGCACTTTGCGTGCTTAGAACGGTGTAGTTCGACGCCTTCCACATGAGTCCTGTGACCGAGAAGGATTTTAGACATCTCCCACTTCCATTTGAGCAGTAGTCTAGCTTAACTGATTCCCATATATGCACATCGTTAATGTAGCATAGGCAGCGAAAGGCCCTTCACATGTGCCGATGGTTTCCAATAGAAAAGTAATGGAAGGGGATCTGGGCTTTGTAGACGATAACTAGGTAAGAGGAAAACTGTAGATGCTTAAATTTGCAGATAAACATTAGAACGTGAGTTGGTAAGAGAAACTGGAGAAGCAAGAATCCTCACAATGCTCGCTAAATAACCCTTCAAGAAACATGAGTCCCTCAAGCACCCAAACATCATCTGAAAATACAAGCTCTAAAACGGATGTCTGAATAAGCTCCACATATAACAGAGGACAGTGGGGAGTATTTCCTACTAATATGTATGTTTTGTATGTTTACACGTATATGTTGTCTGCCCACACAGCAAGCAAATGTTGGGTGGTAGCCAGAGCAGGAGTGCTCGAAGAGGGGAGTTAGAAATCCTAATAAAGTTGCCATAAGGTGTCCTTACAGAGCCCGAGGATAACAACGCCTTGATTCAATATGTGTCTCAACGGTGTAAATGAGGGACATTCCAATGTGGTAGAAGGCCGGTAGTCCAGATATAGAGGAAACTGTTTTGCCATAGATTAGGACAGCCAAGTCCTTCCTTGCTTTTTTTGGGAGATAAAGTACTGTATTCCGAAAAGCGAGGTTTTTTTATACCCCCTCAAATGAACTTTTAAAATCAGGGTTTGGAGTTTCTGCAACAGATGCCGTAGGAATGATAAGAAAGAGAAGGCTCGTGTTGCTAGGATATTTAAAAACTGTAGAAAAGAGAATGCATCTTAGTAAGGTTGATTCTAGCTATGCCATGACAGAAAAAACTCCTCCGAGAATCTAGTCACCTCAGCAGCATAGAGAAGAGTACAACTCTCCACCCAATTCTGTTCAATGGTTTTGGAAAGGTCTGGGAAAATTTTAAACTCCTAGAATACACTAATCATATGAGTTCGACCATGTAAAATTTAAAATGGACAGTTTAGAGACTCGAATTCCGAGGAGGGGCAATGTATGGCAAAATGGTTGATTTAGTTAATATTTAGTTTATACGCGACACACTTCAGCATAAAAAAACAACTGGAGTATATTCTAGTAGAGCCGGGAAACTGAAATGTCCAGTTTTTGGCACATTACTAAGATATGTCATCTGCGATACTAAAACTTGCTTTTAATGGGTAACCCTCCCCCCCCCCCCCCCCCCCCCCCCCCCCCCCCCCCCCCCCTGGGCAATGTCGACACTGCAATTAGGGGAGAATAACCTTATCATCTATGCCAAGGGCTCAATGACACTCATAAATTCGCAACAATCATGGTGAAGCGGACATCCCTGGCCTAGTACCATTAGAGATGTAAAGGACTGCAGTCCAAAAAGCCAGAGGAGTAGACGGTGCAGAAGGCGAGGTATATAATGGGTAACTTTCCATTAAAGATTGGACAAGAGAAAATCCTCAAATTTACAGGAGGACCTCCTTAAGTATGCCCAACTAATAGCGATCAAATTGCTTTTCTCACTCGCGAGAGTAAGCAGGACCGCTGGCAGTTAATCTTTATTTAGAAACTGCAGAAGACATTAAGAACTCGTCGAGATCACATTCTTGTCTGGCGTCCCTGAACGAACATGAACCAGAACTTGGTACCGAATCTGATTTAAGGATGGGGAGAAATTATATTCACCCTATTGCATTAGAATTTTTGCAAAAGTTTAATGATCCGAATTAAGCAAGGGAAATCGGTCTATATTTTGACATTATGTCATAGTGTTTGACCAGGCTTTAGGAATAGAGGCTCAATGTTGCCCTAAGCATCTATGCAGGTGGGGAATTAATAGCATTAAGTGAAAGAATTAAATTAGTATCTAGAAGATGATTCATTAAAAAAAGGGGGGGGTTTGAAGAGCTTATATTATTAATTATTATTATTACTATTATAGAATTATTATTATTTTTATATATTATTACTATATATTATTCAGCCCATCTGGGCTGGGGATTCTGTTTAATTAGGGATGATTAAGATAGCAAGAGTGGAGTTCCTTGTATGAAGTAATAGGGGAGTTGAGAGAGGCTAGCTGAGTATTCTGAAAAAACTTTAGGATAGGGGCTAATGACTTAAAAAAGATTGGATACGCGGGGTGTCAAACACAGGCGGAAGTGAGGGGTCATTCTTTAAGATTGTATAACGCTTGGTAGAATAAGTCGAAGCAAAGAGAGTCTCACAGATTATCCTAGTGGGTGCGACTATCTTCTGGCCATTTAACATGAGTTGAAGAGATTTTTAGATTTGGCCTGGAGATGTTTAACCCTTCGGGCTAGAGATCAAGCTTCCACCAGGAGCTAGATGCCCCCTGCATATAAAAATTCACTTGAGTCTGGCAAGAGAGTGGCTTCATATTTGTGGAGACACGTACTTTTTGCAATTGATGTTTAAAGAACGCAAGTTCTCAAGATGTTTAATGGAGAGGGGATTTCTAGGCAAGGCCATCAGCTTCGTGGAGTTTTTTCTAAGACGCAGTTAATTTTAGATTTTCTTCCCTTTTGCAGTTTTTCTCTAGAGCAATTTTATAGGAAAATAACAGCTGATGAAACGCCTTGTGGGCGGCATCCAGAGAGTGGAAGGCAGTGATACAGAGGCTCAGTTCAAAGTAAAGTAATTCTTAAGGAATCTCGAATGTCGTTCAAACTTTGGAGCCGATTTCAGCAGATGGTGTTCAGCTCCAAGGTGAGTTAAGATGGGGAGGGGAAATTGGTTCTACTAGCATGAGGGAGAAGGGGTAATGGTCCGTGATACAGGATTCTAATGCCTATGTCAGTGGGAAAAGACGGATGGATAGGGCTTGTCGAATAACAAGAAAAAAGTCTATTCGTGGAGTGGATATTATTAGGGGCCGAATAAAATGAGAAGTCTTTTTCATATCAGGATGCGAGTACCGCTAGAGGATCATGTAAGTGTTCATGTGTTCAATAAGGACTCTCAAGTACCTGTGTTATGCTGAGGGTGAGTTTGTGGGACTTGGATCTATGTCCTTATAATAAACCATAAATGTAAAGTACGCAATAATGAGGTTGCTCCCCGTCAGGGACTGTTTGGCTTTATCAATTTGTGTCCCTAGTTATATAAAAGATAGTACGCTGTAGCTTTTTGGGCGCATAGAGCGTGGCAATGGTGTTACTCACCCATTCTAGTAGCAGTGGCAAAGTGAGTAAATGTATCTGTTACCGTGAGCTCATCAATAATCACTTGCTTAGGAGGAAAAGGTAACAGTGTTTCTTTATAAAAGACTGCCACTCCTGCCTTTTTTTTGTGAAAGGAGGTAAGATAGGTACCTGGGAATATTCTTGATAGTAGCTGTGGCCTATGGGCATCTAAGATCCCTCAGGAGTGTCTTTGGTGGGACTACAAATAATTTTGTTTTTTCTGCTTGGATTTCGAATGTCTCTCCAGAGGGTGACCTTTTGAAGGAGCGAATAAAGCCGTTAACTTTAAAGAATAATTATTGAATCCCTGAGTGATGCTGGTTGGGTATGAAGTGGTAAAGCGAGAAATGGCTAGGTCACAAACTCACTGGAGAGAGAGAAACTATAGAAGGTAAGAAACACATCATAGCATTACATGGCAAAAAAAACTGAATAACCGTGTAGAACCTGTTAGAGGAAGACCGTAAGTTACATAACATATCATGAAAAAATAAGAATGTAAGCAAAACAGGTTCCAAAAAAACTGGGAGAATATCCAAGCGGGGAAAAAGATAGTCGTCGGCGGAGGCCGCATGGGTCAATCAGAAATCGACAAAAGAAAGCTAAATATAGAGCAAAATATAAAAAGGATATATAAGACGTTGAGCAGGGGAGAATATCAATGGCATCATCACCCAATATCCTGGTTCAATCAGTTTGGACCTGAACTGGCTGTACGTTGATTTACGACCAAATAGGTGTAATTATTTCTGTAGTCAGTATATCTTCTTATTCTTGCAGAGGAGTCGTTGGAGATGGAGTTGTGCAGTAGTACCAAGAATTGCAGAAGATTCTTTTCAAGCTCGAGGGAGTGAAGCAAATCGCAAATCGCATGTAACAAGATAGTCCAAAGACTATAATTCTTGTGAACAGGAAATCCCCAATGGTTAAGGAATCGCATGGTCTATGAGAATTTTCGTGAATGTGGTGCAAATTCTTTTCTTTGAAGCATAATGTCCATGCTGAAGGTCAGATAATTGAGGATATTTCTGAATCTTATCTCGGGAGTTCCACCTTCTTTTCCATTATGGCCTGAGAAAATGTATCTTTGGTGCGAAAAAGTGTAGTTTGCTATCCCCCCCCACATCGTGGGAAGGGAAGCAGCAATAATTTTTAGGTTTGGGGGAGGCTGATGAGAATCCGTAGTCTAATGTGGAGCTCTTATTCTGATGCCCTAGGGAGGACAAGAGACATCTGGTCTGCACTGAAGTACTGAGGGAAGTCTTTTCTATCTTAACAGATTCTGGAATATCCTCTAGAAGGCGAATTCTGTTCGTTCAGTATATTGAGCCGGTCCTTCAAAGATCTAACAATTTGGCGGATAATCCTAAAAGACTTATTCTCTCAAGGGCTGAGTTTGTTGTCATAAGGAGACTGTGGGATGTAGTAGACAGTTAGCCATTTTCTGTTTGTCAGAGACATGGTCTGTTCTGGCCAAACAGGTAGCTGGTTATCAGAGCGGAAATCTCCCATCATCTGTTTAAGTCACGCTTGCAGTGTTTATCTCTGTAGAGGTGAACATTCTTTTAGTGACTGTTCAGTAAGATGAGTTGAGAATCCCTAGATGATGGGTCTTGGTCTTTCCAAGATGATGTGTACAGACTCAGGATGCGAAGAGTGATGGAGATAAAGATTGTGGGGGAACGAGTACACATTTTTTCCGCTCCTGAGATGAGAGAGGGTTTTTTGGAAGAATTCTGTGTGCTTGGGAGGCTTCTGATTTGTTTGTTTTACTTACGAGGTGCCCCCCCCCATGATGTTGGAGAGAGAGATGTAGAAGAAACAGTTCTGTTTTTTTTTTTTTTTTTTTATTTCTCTTTTTTTTTTGTGCACTGATTTGGAGAGCTTCAAAGATAGGAGTTTTTGTAGGGATAGTCTACCTGTGTAGGAGTAGTGCTTCAGTGTTGAGGAAGAGTAGTTATATATAAAAAGTTCATGAGTTAATTCAGTCCTTGAGTTTTCAGTCTTAAGGTGGGATAGACTGCTTCTGCAGAGCTGCACACAGTAAGTAATACAGTAATTAATGTTAATTTGTGTCTTATTTTAAGTTGAAAATGTCAGGCATCAGGTGATTAATAGATTACGAATGGTATTCACCAGGATAAATAAGGCAGTTTTAGTAGGATTTAAGGAGGCCAGGTTTACATAATTAGGAAGGGGACTCCCTGTTTTGTCACAGAAGAAAGCTTCTAATGCAGACTTTGTTATTGTTGTCTGTTAAGATGGAGGCAGTTGCAGACTTTAGCTCGGGTGTTACTCCTGTGTCTTTTCTGTGTGTTCTCTGAATAGCGTGCTCTAATGCTCCCCAGAGTATGTTGGGGGAGAGAGTTATGCTGCTCAGGAGCTGTAAAACTACTCACTCATGAAAAAGATCTTGTGGCCTGAGCAGGACAAGTAGTTAAGAGCTATCTGTGCAGCAGCCAGAGGCTAAAATGGTGTCAGGATCAGGAAGCACAAGTCTTCTCTCTTCACATGGCTGTCTTATCATAGATGTGAATCAGTGGGATAGTTAGGGACTCACCAGACACTTGCTGCAGACACAGATGATTCAGGAACCAGAGGAAGGAAAATCCCAGTATATCTGGGCTGGTGCAGGGTTCAGGCTCTTTGCTGGGAGATCACTAGGTTTCACAGAACATGTCTGCAGTCTCTGTTTCTATCTATGCACATCTGAAGCTGGAAGATAAATTGTTTTTTCCTCAGTGTAAACAGATAAGCTCAACAAGGTCTTTCCTTAATAGTAGAAGGAGAAATCACTATATGTTCAACACAGATTAAAATCACGGATCTGGTGCGGATAGAAGGGGTGTAGTTGTGTATTGAGTTAGGCCTATTCTCCCTGGAGCGTTCTCAGCTCAAGGTGCTGTGCCATGCAAGTCCAGGCTCCACACCCAGCCTTGTAGACTCCCTTTATCTAGACCTCACGATATGGTCACTGTATGGAGGTAATTTACTTTCTGCTAGAGAGCCTCGAGTACACTGTTACCTACCACTATATAGTCACTGTATGGAGGTAATATATAGTCTGCAGAGCATGTGTTTACGGGTATCTACCACTATATGGTCACTCTATGGAGGTAATATACAGTCTGCAGAGTCTGTGGATACATTAGTATCTTCACTTATAATAGGCACTGCAGAATGGCGGTAATATACAGGTCTGCAGATGCCTGTTGTAGCATCTGGTATTTACCACTATATGGTTATTTTATGGTGGTATATATACCATAGCCGAGAGCATATCCCGGTGATCTGGCTTACTAATAATCCAAAGATCAAAAACATGTCCCAAAATATAGCAAAAACTCCAAAATGTATGAGACAAAGGCATAAAATACCCTACTTTATTGCAATAAAATCAGGTATTTTATACCTTTTTAGTCTCATACACATTTTTGGAGTTTTGCGACTATTTTTGGAACCTGTGTTATGTGAGATTTTTGAGCTTATTAGGTAAGCTAGAACTTCGGGGAAGTAGAAATTCTCGGGCTATGGTATATATGTTTTCTTCCTAATCTTTACGTTGGATGTTCCTTGGGATACCAGTACCAGCAGAAAGCATCTATATTGGGTATACCGACATTTCGCCCTTCGGAGTGTTGTGCCTTCCTATACAGCACAACTCTACCAGGTGAGCACATAAATTGTTTTGTACTCCTCACCGTTGGTGATGAAATGGAGGTAATTTACTTCTGCAGAGCTGTTGTGCACTGGTATCTACAACTCTATGGTTATTATATGGACATAATATACGGTCTGAAGATCCTGTGTACACTGGTATCTATCATTATATGGTCACTGTATGGTGGAAATATTGGTAGTAGTGTAATAGTTTAGGTTCAGGCACAGTTTGGCGGCATCTCCCAGCTCTCCTGGATGCTGAATAGACTATCTAATGTCCAGGAAAGCTGGGTGATGCCAAAGCTCTCTATTAGCTTTTTTCTAGGGACATTACACAGTTGGGTGTAGTCAGCTTGACCTTTTGTAAATGGTGCGTGGCTTGATATAAAAAGGGCGCGGTGCCACAGCTTCAAATCTCAGAACCATGGAATAATCGAGCAAAGGGCTTAGTCTGATGAATCACATTTTCATTAACATCATGTGGATGTAACACTTACATGTAAAAGAGATGGCACCCATTTGTACTATGGGAAGAATTTATGACAGCAGAAGCAGTTTGATGCTCTGAGCAATGTTCTGCTGGGAAGGTTTGGGTCCTGGCATTCAGGAGGATGTTACCCACAGTAGTTAGCTAGGTGTGTATATAGGGTCTGCACCCCAGTAGCTAGGTAGGTGTGTATATAAGGTCTACCTCCAGTAGTTAGGTAGGTGTGCATATGGGGTCTCTCCCCCAGTCATAATGTAGATGTTTATAGAGTCTTCCTCCAGTAGTTAGGTAGATTTATATAAGAATCTCCCCAGTAGTTAGGTAGGTGTATATAAGAATCCCCCCTGTAGTTGGGTAAGTTTAGATAGAGGCCCCCTCTGCAAATAAAAAAAAATAATACCCCTTCCCTGTTCTCCAACTCAATGCTTGTCTTTGAATCCAGATAGGGAGGTGTGACATCATCACGCTGCCCGCTCCCGGACACCACTTCCGGCATCTACTAGGACATAAACCTAGCGATAACACCCAGGATCAGTGTATCCCAGCCATTCAGCCATTCATTGTGCAGGCGGCGGCTGTGATCACCGCATTGCTGGGTCTATGTGACCCAGTGATGTAACTGTGTGGCGAGGGGAACATGTGGACCCCTCTGACTCAAGGGTCCAGGTGCAAGTGCGACCGTGGTGACCTCTGTAGCTATGCCACTTGTTGCTGCTAACCTGTGGGATCCAGGACCAGAGGATTGTTGGTGTGAACATTTTTTGTGGTGTTGGGCAATAGGCTTAGGCCATGGTTAGTGAGAGAACCTTAATGTTAAGTTAGAGGTGAAACCTACGGTTTATGTGACAAATGAAGAATAATGCTGCTGTGGTCAGTTTTAAGCCTAACTGCAGCTTTGGGGTGACATGTATGGTGGTGACAGAATCCATCTAACCAATGAGACAGTGATCCCAAGAGCTAATTAACACGAGATGTTACAAAGGATTTTATTGGACAAAAGAATTGATGGCCTAACTTGGCATAGAATCATCCACTTGGCACTGTCTCTGATACACTAATGAGCTCCAAAGGTTCATCAGAGAACTACCCAAGTTAGGGGACATGTCTGAAAACTGTCTTGGTCTAAGATTTTTCTTGTTGCCATAGCAACCGATCAGAGCTCCCTTTTCATTTTCATATAGTGCTTGAAAAATGAAAGGGGAACCCTGTTTTGGTTTTGCAAATTGGGCAACAAGAAAATTTTTAGCCCAAAAGCCCAATTTTTCAGCTTTGCCCCCCTTTAAATGCTCATTTTGGGAAAAAAAATTTAAATTTGCTGACAAGTATTTTTTTTTTGGGATGATTAAACAAAAAAACCTTTGAATTTTATCAAGGGATGTGTTAAAATGACGACAAAAAATTTGGATTGCATAAAAGATTGACCCCTTTTTTAAAACCCCTTTGTTGTGGAGCCAAGGAAATTAAAGGGTTTTTTCCCTCACTACATTGATTTTTTTTACCTCTTTCCTGTTTTCTTTTTTTAAATTTTAAATTTAAAGGGGGCTTTTTTACTGGGGGCCCTGTAGCCCTGCAGTAAAAGGGCCAGGTCTGTAGCTATACCCTGTTTCCCCCGAAAATATAAAATTTTAAAAAATTTAAAAAATTTAATTTTAAATTTTTTTGTTTCCTAAAAATGCACTATTTTTAAATTTTTTCGGGGGATGTTTTAATTTTCCAAAAAAAAATTTTATAGCATGATATACTAGTGGGGGTAAATATATATTTAAAGTTTGAGCCCAACAAAATTTAGGATAAAAATTTTAAAAAATATATATATTATTTAAAAAATATTAATAAAAAATATATAATATATAAAAAAAATTTATTATATAATTTTTTTAAATATTTTTAAAATATAAAATATAAAAAAAATAAATACCTTGGGGGAAAGGGGAAATTTTATGGTTGCAGTGACTTATCTAAAAGGTTTGGGCAAATGTGACTTGTGGGCTTGTTAAACTAAATTAGCTTGCCCCATCACCCACCCCGGGTAAAGACTGTGTTGTGCCCAGTATCAATTGCTCCTGTGCTCTCCCCTCATCCCCTCAATTCCCCTTTTTAAAACTTCTTCACCTGGGATGTTGGGGGCCCCTGGGGAAAACAAAAAACAGTCAAAATGACCTCCCTTCAAAAGGTCCTTCAAAACTCAGGTGCTACAAAAAAAAATATGTCCAAGGGCCCTTTTCTGGGGTTTTTGAGGGGGGTTTGGGTTTAACACCCCCCCCCCTTTTCCCCATTCCCCCTCCCCACCCTTTGGGGAACGGGCCCCTGTGAAAGGGGAGCTGCGTAAGGGTTTTCCTTTTTTGGGTTTTATTTTGGGGGGTGTCCCTTATATTGGGAATTCAACAAAAACCCTTGGGTATTCTTATTTCGGTGGTGTCTTTTTTTGGGGAAAACCCCGGGTAGCAATCGTGCTGGCACCCTTTTTTTTGGACTAAAACATTCTGTGCTAAAGCGACCTGAGATCTTGAAAACGCCCATACAAAAGGGGGCATTGGGAAATGGGTGGGACACTGTTTAATTGAAAAAAGTGATTTTGATTTTGCAAGATTTTTTAAACAAAAAAAAGCAATCCTTGTAGTGAGACAACCCCTTTAAGTTAAACACTATACAAAGGCATAAATAATCATAAAAACCTATGTGACACTAATAAGATACTGTTTCCAGAGCTATGGAACAGAAATAGTTCTGCAACCCAAAAATTCTCGGGCATTAAAAATGTATAAAAAATTGGTTTTGAAATCCCTTTTGCTACAGGCAACCCAGCATGGACAATTACCTACAGATTAGTGAAGACTGTGCTTTTCCTTCTACACAGTTATGAGTCAACAGTTATAGTTGGAGCCTGTAAACATGCGTCTGATGGGCGCCAGAAGTCTTGTGAAGTTACATATCTCCCACAATATTAATTCGAAAACACTACATTTCTCAACAGCTTATGAAAGGCGGAAGGTACACAAGTTCCTTCTTTCCGCGCAGGTGATGAAAAATGCCTGAGTGTGCCCGGTGACTCTGGGAACCCATGTCGGTGATAGGAGGCAGGAGATTAATGATTAGCATCCTGTCATAAAAGTGTAGTTTATGGAAAGTTCAGTTTATTGCAGTGTAAGGGTAATAAAAATTTATGGGTGATATGAAGCCTGAGCTCTGACCTTGACTCTGTTTACTCTGCCAGATCTTGTCACACCATTTAGTCTCATACAAGCCCTCCCATTGGTCAGTTCTAAATCCGGGTGGCGCCCCATTGGCCCGCGCCCTGTCACAAACGCATGAGAAGGAAGTAGGGCATTTAGTTTAATAATTTAATAGGCGGTGGTGCTGTTTGTTATCTCATTAGGCCCTTCACCATCCCAGCCATGCACTAGGGATATCTGGATACTTGCTGAAAGCTGTTAATGAATTTAGTTTTATGAGTTATGTATAAATTACATTTAACGATTCAGCCATTTGAGTTATATCTTGGCATTTATTATGGACAGCAAATAATTACCAAGAAGTTTTCAATCAGAATTTAGCTGCAGCTGCTGAGGTGTAATGATGGCATAGACAATTGAATTAAGGTATATGACTTGCACGCCTAGGTGTCTGCTGTGAGAGGGCTGTTATACCAACTTTATTATGCTGAAGATGCTTTATGTCTCTATGTGTATATTATCGGTCTGATTACCAAAGGATGCAGCAAAGCCTAGATGCAAAACTGATTAAGTTAATTTCACCATTGCCTCTAGCAAATACTGATACCCAATTGTGTGGCCACCTTCTTCTTCAATGCAAAATGAATAGCTCAAGTCCTCATTTACAATAAATTTCTAGGTAGTATTGTGCTTTGGATTCAGATTTGGTGTCAAGTCTGATCCTAAGCTATGTTATTTGAATTAGGAAGGCCCAAACCAAATTTTTGCAAACTGCCAATTTAGGATAGACCCTAATCCTAAATTGGGTTTAGCTCCTAGTCTCAGAGTTTCAGGTTACTTCTATGTTTTGGAAACTGGAAGGGACATTGGATGTAATGCACAACACCTGACATTATTTCCAACTTTACTTCTGCTTTTCACGACCTAGAGGTAACCTAAGGAACGGGAAGTGACTTGGAGGGGTTGTTGTAAATTATGCTTGGTAGGGGGAAATGCAAAGCCGGAATCAGCAGAAAAGATTTAAGGTATTTTTCAAGGTTTTAGCCGCATATTTGGGCGCACATTTCACTGCTATTGCCTTAATAGTGTGAAATGCACACTCAATTGGGTAACCCCGGGGGGGGAGAATTGGCATGTAAATTGTTTTGCGGCGATTACGCGCCGCTGAAAATTTCATTCGGGGCTGGCACCCAGCCACCCCTTTTTTTGGGAAATTTTCGCTGAATTACACACTAAAAACCTTACATATGCGTCGCAAAAACCCCGGGGGTTTTGGAACCGCACAATCACGGAAATTTCCGAAGAAAAGATAAGTATATAGGTCTTTGGTACCTTGGTTAGGGCATTTTCTGTAGAGTGAGGGAGGGAAAACCAATTTGCAGTGGGCAAGAAGAATTGGAAAGATGGGGAAAACAGTTGAAGGTAAAACTGTTGTTCGAGGAGTCTAAACGAAGGGAACAGTGAGATGGGGGGAAATTTTTTGACAGAGAGGGGGGGTCAAGAATTTTTAGGATGGGTTTTTGAAAAAGCAGCTTAAATGAAAAGGGTAGCCAGGGGTTTATTTATAGGTTAAGAAGGGTGAGAGCTGGGAGTAAAAAACGGGGCTGGGGCCCCTGGAGGGTGAGAGGGAGGGGATCAAGGTTTAAAGGGTATGGGGTTGGTTTTGGGAGAGTGAAGGAAGCTGTCATGAGGACAGGGGAGAACAAGTTAGGGGGGAAGTGAAAGGGGGGGTGCTGTGGAACTGTGTGGATTTCCGCACTCAGTCACTATAACAGGAAAGCAAGTTGATGCCAATCACTGCTAACTGGAATTTGAGTCTGGAGCGGGCTATGGGCCTGTGAAAATTTTTGGCCAAAAAATTTGGCCGCCCCAAGTTTTTAGCTGTGTAAAGTGTTTAACAAATGTTCTTTGGGGTGTTTTAAGCCTTCTATCTGGCTGCCGCTGGAGAAGCTGTACAGACCTGCTATGTTTTGCATATACACCTGTCCTGTCTCGACACAGAACAGTAATTTACCAAACTAAATCCAAATTAAAGTTGTGTCAAATTAACAAGTCTCAAAATTGCATTCACTGTCCATGGTTCTGAAGGCATCTGTATACTTCTGGTTATCTACAGTACTTGTTCTACAATAAATATCAGATAATGACAGGTAACAGATGTGTAGCCCATGAATTAGCACTATAAGGACTCACTAAACAGCTGGTGCCAATTGTATGTTTGTATGTTTTTAAAATTATACTGAGTTTGTCATGAATTTAAGCTTTATTATGTACAACAAAATTTAAACCCCAAAACACACTTTAAAAACCTGATTTCTAACCTCTCAATTAGTCTCATAAATTTATTTCCTTTCTAATCCTGAAGGGGAAAACTCCTTTCATTATCAAATCTGGTGGAACACCACCTATTATATCAGCAGGGAAACCCTATATATACAGTGATTTGCTAACTGCAAAAAGGAATCCAAAACATCTTACTTGGGCAGTCGTCTCTAATCTGATGGGCATGAAACATATAAGGTTTCCTTGTGAAAATTTCTGCAGCAGGTAACACAATGAAAAGAGGTAGAAAATCACAAATTAAAATGTACCCCCCAGACCTCTATCCCCTGATGAAGCCAGTTTGCTGGTGAAACATGTAGGGGAGGTCAGGTATGACATTTTAATTTGTGATTTTCTACATGTTGATACCTATATACTGTATCTTGTTTAGTTTTGTGCTAAAGTTTTAGGCGGGTGTTAAAAAAATGCTGTACAAATATTAGCAATCAGATGTCTGTCATCAGGGATGCATCTGATTGACTCCAAATGTATTCTATAACAGGGCAACGACCCCAAACAGACAGCCAACATTATCAGACTCTATCTTCAGTATCAACAAGGAGTCCTGGAGGTGGAGATATGGGCCCCCACAGAGCACTGATCTCAGCCTCATCCAATCTGTCTGGGAGTATATGAAGAGACTGAATTATCTGAGCAAACCTACATCCACAGATGTGTGGTTACTTCTCTAAAATGTGTGGAATAAATTTTGTGCCAAGTTCCTCCCAAAATTTTGTACAAGTGTATGTTACCTGGAAAAACTGATGCTGTTTTGAAGTCAACGCTTGGTCACACCTACCATTGCTCTGATTTTTGTTTCTCTCTTGTTAAAGCAACATTTTTTCCACAGATGCCTAAAACTTTTGCACGGTACAGTACAGGCAGTCCTAAACTCACAACATACATCTGTCTCCTAGTTACAAACGGAGACTTATGGGGTGTGGTTCAGCCTCCTGACATCACACACTGGGTCATGCCCTATAATAACATCAGAACATTACAAGCCTTCCTCTGTAGACTTACGGCCGGCACAGCACAGCAGCTCTTTTTTATCTTCCTCCTGCTCAGCCGCTTGCTCTGGGAACCTCCCTCTTCAGGCCGGCACAACAGTTCTCCCTCAGGCTGCTCTTGTCTTACACCCTCAGCCCCGGCATGGCCGATCTGTTCTCGATGCTCTCGGACCACCCAACCCTCCCTGGCCGTTTTATACTGTATACGTATGTGTATAATACATGTGTGGTATGCTGGCATTTGTAGTTCTGAGACTACAAGTGCCATGTTTAATGTGTGCTGCTGTGGCATGCCGGCACTTGTAGTTTTATGTTCCATATCAGCTAGTAGCTGTGGAACTACAGGTACCAGCATTCCACAGCAGCACATGGGAGACAGAAAGTAAGGTGACATTTTCTAAACAGAGGCATAGACAGCAAAAAAAATGTATAAGGGTGTTAACTTTTTCCTGCATTAACCAACCCCCTTCCACCCCCCAAAAAAAAATTGCTGCAGTGACATTTAATAAATGTACCTGTTCTGACTTACATGCAAATTAAACTGAAGAGCAAACCTACAGTCCCTATCCTGTTTGTAACCAGGGATTGCCTGTATAGATATATACACATACACACACGTGATATATACTCCTATTTTGCTTGTTTCTTTAAAGTGCTCATACATGTTAGACAATGGTCGGCATAATCTGCCGATTTCAGCCAGACCAGCCGACTGTCTAATGTGTATAGCATCCTTCTGACTTTCACCTGACAATGAATCCTTCTCTGTAGAGATAGGAGAAGTCCGACAGAGAGTCTTTGGGCCTCATGTATGAAAACTGTCTATGCGTAAGACTTTCTTTGTTGCCCATAGAAACCAATCAGCACTCCCCTTTCATTTCTGAAAAAATTAAAGGGTAGCTCTGAGTGGTCACTATAGGCAACAAAGAAAGTCTTAATCCTAGGAAGTTTTCATACATGTTCCCCTTTCTGTTCTCCCCATTGAGAAAACATGATTCGCATTATTCATGTATATGATGTGTCAGCGGAAAATGGGGGATGTTTGGCAGTTGAAGGCTACAATTGTGGCCTATGTGAACAACATAGCCACAACCATAGTGCCCACACACCAATTATAGACAAAGGGGTTGTCTCATTACATTGATTCCTCTTATCTTAGTCCTGTTTTCTTGGTTTCATTTTGAATTCAGGGGAAATGTTTCCCGGGCTTTCTACTAGGCTGCAGTTAGAAGCCAGGTCTGTAGCTATAGCAACCAGGTGCTGGCAGCCTATCAGGATAGATCAAACAGGCCTGTAGCTATAGCGACCTGAGGAGCTGATGCAGCCCATACAAGAGGGGATATCTAGGAATAGATAGGACATTGTTAATGGACACATATTGCAAAGTGACTTGTTTTTGTAAGATCTTTAACTTAAAAAGCAATCCTTATAGTGAGACAACCCCTTTTATCTCCGGACATAAGCTCCATTTTATATTCCAACAACTCAACCATGTGATCTCCCTGTGTTTGTGTGGATTTTTCCTCACACTTCAAAAACATATAGACCGGCTAATCTGGAATTTAGACTGTGAACCCTAATAGGCACAGCAACCAATGTGAATTATAATAATCTCTGTACAGTGCTGTGGAATATAACGGCGCTATACAAAAGAATAAAATAAAGAAATACAGGAGCAGCTGGTGCCTATGGTCCAATGATAACTCATAGGCACATGCCTCTTCTGTTAAGTGGAATATCAATCCCTTGTGATGGGTTAGGCAAGGTTTTGTAGTTGTATCTGTACCAAGATCATTATTTTCAGTATGGGGGCCATGTGGTGCTTCTGATTATAAAAGAGGAGAGTATCTGGTGATCTGAGCCACATCCGAGCCCTGCCATCCTCTCAGTATCCTCCAACATATGTGATAATAAAACAAATGGTTTGTATTCTATAAATGGAAAGCAAGTCTATTACTATCATCTGGTTTACAAAGGACATCATTTATTCATGAAAAATTGTTGCTGTCATAGTGTTCTCATTGCCTGATACATGTGCCAATAATAGACCATAGTAAGATGCTGCCTCCTACAGAAGGATATGATAAAGCAGTAATCATTAGCAGCATTGTGGTCAAATTGTACTGCATTGTATGTCTGTTTATTATGACATTATAGAAATACACAAAACTAGACACGGTCAATACAGTAAGGTTGGATTATTCATTATCTTATCATTTAAAATAGTTTCTGTTGCTAAAGGACACAGTTCCTCAACCAGTGGCAGGAGAACCATCTACTGCTTCCCAAAACGTGGTACTTGGTTCAAACTGTCAGTCTGAAATCATTATCCAACCCTTTCTTTGTTCCCTGTAGGTGAAGAGACCTTTCAACAGTATACTCCAGCTTGCATTATTCCAAGATAGAAAAATCAGATGGCTTCAGCTTATTGCTTAAAAACTTTTCCAATTTTATTTTCAAACCCTTAAAACATGAGGAAAACAGGGTAGGAGGTTGTGGATACAGTACCCATGGAGAGGGCTGTACGACGCTTTCGACTCTAGCGTCTTAATCATCCCACAATGATTAAGACTGACTAGAGTCGAAAAAGCGTGTGCAGCCTTCTCCATGGGTACTAGTAAATCTTTTCTTACAACCTCTCTGTCTCCCACGGACCTTCAAACATAACAATTGCACTGTATTCTATTCAAAAGATTAGAATCTTTATTATGGACTGCAATTTTTTTAAAGGTTTTAGGCCGTGATCATACAGAGAAGGGTGGCATATTACAATCCAATCAAAGATAGTATTAGCAATAAGATATAGGTCAATCCAATCAGTGTCTTAATGTAAAGATTCATTTAATTATTTAAAATCATGACACCTCCCATCTACAAAAAATAAAAATGGAATACTCTGACATCTGCCTTAGTTACACTAATCTAATAACCTTAAACAAGCAGCAGCTATGACCTGTTATTCAAATGCCACAACCTCCATATCCTGTATCATCATGGATGAAAATAAAATTGGAAAAGTTTTTAAGCAATAAGCTGAAGCCATTTGATTTTTCTACCTTGAAATAATGCAAACTGGAGTATTCTGTTGAAAGGTTTACTGCTGTTATTTTCCCAAGAAGGAGTTGACTGGGAATCTCCGTGCTGTGCATTTAAAAGTACTTTGAATCTTTTATATAGTGAGCTGACTGTCATTGCTTTTTGTAGGTGAAGAGACTGTACGTATTTTTAACATTGACACTTTGTTATCTGAGAGGCTTAGTTTTTCCTTGGTTATGTTATTGCATGCTGTATGTTGTATTGCCCTGAGCATATAACTGTTTCCAGGACTTTGAAGAGCTGATAGTACTCAGTGATGGTTGACAGTAAAGCTATGTTCACACAGTGTTTTTCAGTCCGTTTTTCAACCCCAAAAACAGATTGAAAAGCGCTGCGTAAAACGTATTCAAAGAAGTTCCCAAGTGTGGTGCATGTTTGGATACGTTTTCAGTTCTATAGTTTTAAATATTGTTTCTGCTGTGTAAAATGGATCAAGACTTGACATGTCAATTCTTTGAACAGATCCGAAAGGTGCTTGGAAAACACTCATCTGTGATCAGACATCTGTACGTCGATTCGTGTTTTACATTGAAACTAATGTAAATCACACTGTTGTCACGAGTTGTGCCGCAGCCCGCAGGCTGGGCTGCAGGCGCACTCGTGCCCCCGTTGGTCCCCATAAGCCGGGAGCGAGTGGCGCTGCGATCAGCACATCGGGCTGTGGGCGCACTTACTCTCCTGGGCGCATCTGCTTACCTCACCGCTTTCCTGCTTCCTCGCGTCCCCGCTCTTTAAGGCGCGTGCACGCCGGCTCTCTTAGATTTAAAGGGCCAGCGTGCCGGTAATTGGTTGATTGTCGGCCGCTGACCTTATATAATGGCTCCACCTCTGGCATGCCCCTGCCGAATCCATATCGCCTGTACCTATGCGAGGAAGCCTTCTTGAAGTCCGGTTAGCCTTTTTTTCCGTGTACCCGTCCCGTTTTTCTCTTTGTCCTTCGACCACAATCTTCGCTGCCTGCCCCCGACCTTCTGGCCTGTCCCCGTCTACAAGTTCGCCTGCCGATTCGGTACCGCGCTGTACCACGGCTGCCTCTGCAAGCAAGTCACATCAGGGGTAGCGACCTGGTGGAATCCCGCCGCGGCAAGTCCATCCCGCTTTGCAGCAGGCTCTGGTGAATACCGGGAAATACTTAGGACCACATGTATGAAACGGTTTTGGTCTACAGTTCACTTTTTTCCCCATAGGTTTCTATGGGGAAAAAAGTGAGTTGTAGACCAAAACCGTTTCATACATTTGGCCCTTAGACTCCGCTTCCTGGTGTGGCCTGTACCACCGCTTCTGGTGGTTCAGTGGATCCATTTCTCCAAGCCGTTACAACTGCACATTGTTAGATGCGCGTTTGGGTCCAAAACATGGATCCAAACACGCATCTAAAAAACGCGGCGTGATCATACTCTTCTCACTCTATGTTCAGCTGCTTGGAGAAGGTTGTTAGAAACGTTGTAGACCTGGATGGTGTCTGCCATTAGTAATAAGGTGGTTGTTGTAAAGCTGGTGTTCCTGATCATAACCCTGGAAGAAGCAGTGGATATAAGCACTAACAGAGAGTGTAAGGTTTACATGTGTGGTAACTAAAGAGCATGCTGTTGATCTTTAATTATGAATAGGCTAGACTGTTTTGTATTGAAAGAGATGAGTGAGGCTGGAGTGGCTGACCACTGATGAGTATCAGTGGCAAACAAGGTCCTAAGAGAGGAGTTAGGGTTGTAAAGAATCTGTGAGGGCTGTTCCCATTAACACTGGAGACTCAGTGTCATGGGGTTTATAGCTAATCGTTCCCACAAGGTTTTACGGGGAGAAACATGGAAAAATAATTGAGCTGACTGGTTGTGTAGGCTACCTTTGTGTTAGAGATGAATGGAGGTTGTAGAGCTTTGCGTAGGTTGTCACCAAGGTGTATCAGGTTAAAAGGTGCCAAGTATGGTTGTGGGAAGCTAGGCCCAAACTTGGTAAGAAGAGGCATTAGTGTGGATGTAGGTATCTGGAGGCCTGAATGTACTTGTTGCATTGACCTGTATAAATGTGGGTAAGTCTGGGTCAAGTGGACCGGATATAAAAGACAACAATTCATAAGAGTAGTTGAGGGATGACTAATATTAGGCAGTAATGCTTATTTTTTTATGGTTAGATAAAAACTGTCTGCTAGTTCTTTTTGGGTAAATTAGTTGTATTTGAGGTTTCTTTAAAGTAGTAGGAACCCTTCAGTGCTTTTTTGTAACAATAAAAAATGGGTTTTCTAAACTTTTACATTTTAAAGCTATAGTGCCATTTAGTGTGATATAACCATCAAGCTTTGTATCCTCTGCGTAAATTGAAACCACAAACTTTCTGTGCCAGTTTTTAATAGATGTCCAAGTAAAGATTTTATTATTCTCTATATCTGTCTGCGTTTGTGTCTTCATTCAAAGAGGAATAGGTGGAATACAATCTTACAATTGTTATTTATTTAATTTACCGGTATATACATGATATAATTTCCCCTCAATGCTGTCCCTAAAGTGTCCCGGAGTTTGTCAAACTCACTTTGGCCCCTTGTCTTCAAGGGATCACAATTTCCCTTGTGGGGAGGACTTGGAAGAAAATTTGGGAGTGGCCCCCTTTGGGTTTTTGTAGCAGCAGTGGCAGGATACACCCAGGTAAGTATCAGGTTTTTTTTCTTTTTTTGCTCACCCCGGCCCCCTTATTGCAAAATGATGAACATGTATGCCATCTGCAGGGTGTTTTTCCCTTAGAATGCTAAACAGGAACATCCTTTTGATCTTGCAAGTGCAAAATAATCAGCTGTGGTATTGTCTGCAACTGCCGGGTGGAATAACGGGGTACCCGTCCGAAAAATTATGCCAGAGACTGCGCTTTTGGTCCTGATGTTGTTTTCAACGTCTGATGTCAGTTCTATTTTTGGTGTGATTAACTGCATCTGCTTCACCATTGACTTCTTGCTACTTGATTGAAACAGGTGTTTTAAAAAGGTGTGTGACAGCGTTTTTCACCCACTCAGGCGTGTGGATTTTGGGGGCAAATCCAAATAAAATCTGGACTGGGGACTCTGAATCCTTTTTTAAGTCTCTCCTCCCTTGAGTACTTTGCGGTGATAGTTTTTGCCGAGCTAGTTCATTGTAAAATTTTTGGTTACCTGTTTTTCGACCTTTTGCCTCCCTTTTTGACCAAATTTTTTTCCCTGTCATTCCCTTACTGTTTTCCTGGCTTTAAACCCTTTTCGGGTATCGTTTTATTTTGTTTGTCTGTCTTTCTATTGTGTTTGATGTACTCAGGGTGGGGATACCACGCATTGTTCCCAAACTTTTAGGTTCGTCGGCAAGCAGGCAGGGACAAGCTTGGGAGACTTAATGCTAGGGTGCATGTTTGTCTGTCCCTGTAGATACTGGGGTCCCTAACATTATTATCAGCCACCCAAAAAAATAAAATAAATTTTCCCGCCATATAGATTAGCATGAACAACCATGCAGGAACTCGCTAATTGGTTTTGCAGGGAGGGGGGCCCATCGTTATTGCCCTGGCGCACCGGGGTACCCTCACTAAACGACGGGGTGGGGTTTTTGGCTGCCGCTTCCCCTGGGGGTAGCCCCTACCCCTATCAGCATTGTCCGGGAATAAAAACCCGGGGAGTTTCTTTCGGGGACGCAGGAAAATTTTTGACCCTTTCAGGAGCCATGGAAGTCACTTGCTTTGGAGGCCCAAATGGTGGGGGTAGTAGTTTCCCTACTTCAGGGGGATCCTCTGGAATGAGCCCTAAAACTTCCTTCCACCACTCATGACTGGAGTTCTCTTGATCAATCTCTTGGGCTCATTTTTTAGACAGAATAACATGCTTGCGGAAACCAGTTTTATAATAACGCCAAATAAAAATGGGCTTGAGGAATTTGCAGAGTTCCAGAAGTGGTACGTAACTACTGGTTGGTGTGATACTTCGTTAAAAGCCCTGACAGACAGGGCTTATCTGATGCCATCAAAGACATCTGGGTCAGTCATCCCACCCCAATGCTTTAGAGCAGGCTATGGTCCTTGTGGTCTGTATCGACTGCATTTCCAAGAAGGGAAAAATCAGGACTTGACCACCCATCTGTTTTTTCTCTGTCATTTTCTTTTTTCCCTCTTAAAATTTTCCATTCCCCCTTTTCCCCCAATGCCCTACGGGTCACTGGAACTGATCAACCAGGGGGAGGGCGCTATAACCGGGAAAAATACCCTTAAAAAAAGCCAGTGTTTTGTACGCGGCAAAAACCCGGGACTTTTTTTGGGAACTGACCCACCAAACCCAGGTCCCAGCTGGAAAACTCCAGTTCCTGAGTGATAGTCGGAGTAGCCTCCATGCATCTTCTGAGATTATTTCAAAAGTATTTTTGCTTGTGTCCTTGTTTTTGGATTCTAAATCACCTGTAGCTCAGTATAAGGCTAGCAAAAGAGTCAGAAAGGTGTAGTAGAACCAGTTAATCTCCGATAGAACTGACAGTGTTTAGACTGGTATACAGAAAATATGGCTGCAAAACAGCTCAGGGCCAAAAGGGGTGGGCTCTGCCCTAATTTTTTGGGGGGGGACCCCCTGAGGACTGACCAGGTACGGTCATAGCAGCTACATTCAAAAACCTATAATAGAATTTTTGTATATAAACTTTTCTTGAAGCACTTCCCGTTAAAAATGACTAAAAAATTAAAAAAAAAATTTTTTGGGCCCGAAAACGGGGGGTGGGAAACCAAAAAAATTTTTTTTTTTTTTTTTTTTTAAAAGAAAAAACATAACAAAACTATATAAATTTGACTTCACCAGAATCATAATGGCCTACAGAATTAAAAATAATATGTTAATTTATACTAAAACTCTATCAACCCCCAACTCCTCCAAAAATGTAAAACGAAATTCACAATTTTGTTTCCACTTCCCAATACTTTATGGTGATTAAAATGATACAACTAAAATATACAACTTGGCCCTCAAAAAGCAAACCTTCATATGACTATGTGGACAGAAAAATTAAACAGTGTTGGCTAATGGAAGGGAAGGGGGATAAAAAAAAGAAGAAAATAAAAGGGAAATATGAAAATACTGTAAGCTGTATTTAAAAAAAAGTAACCGGTTTGTTTCAAATTTTTATTAGGCGGATGAGGAAAAATAGAAAAGAAAAGCAATATCTCCTGGTCCCCTCATCGCGGCCACTTTTAAAACCCCCCAGGAGCACCCTGTTCACTTCACCCCAAAAACAAAAAAAAAAAAAAGGCTCTCAATTCATTCCCTTACTACAGTGAGTGTGAGTGTCTCCTGTGTGTTGGGATGAGTACCTGAAAGCGAAGAAGAACAGATCCCGAAAGGCTTCAGAGAGGCAGAAGCAAGAGGCTGGAAGGTGAGTATCATTTTTTTTTTTTCAGGCCCAAATTAACCATCATTTTAATAAACTTGACAATCCCTTTAAGGGTTTAATGTATTAAAAACAGTCCATTTGCCAGGAGCTTCCAGTTCAGTTGGGCCCATTCTAAGTTTTGCTGTGAAGGCCTATGATTCTGCTTTTATCCATTCTAGCAGTGTGATGCGCCCAGTCTTCAGATCATTTGCACTCATTATAGTATAGCAGATCATGTGCTTATTGTGTTTATTGTTCCAGATGAGAGGAGAGCAATGTAATGAAATCACATTGTGTAGGATGCAGCATGTGCTTAGTAAATTACAGCTATATGAAATTCATACATCAAAGCATGAGGACCGAGGGACGAAAACTGGAAGAGTTGTTTTTAAAAAACACCTGGGGTCATTATCTAATGAATTTTTCCGGATAGTGTTAAATCTGAAATGTGACATGCAAATGTTTTCCTACAGGTGTTTAAAGATGTATAAAATAGCAATATTTAAGCTAATAAACAGGGATGACTATGAAAAAGGCCTTTCCTGCTGACAGAATGCTGATTGTGCAGCGCACTCGTGTGTCTGTGAGCTGGCTTTCTAGGCAATTTATTACCTGCATAGCAGCAATGACTTCTTCATACATATGAAAATATGTAAAGAACGCTGCCTTGTGCTTCCGTGAGGAACCTTTGCTTTGCTCTGACAGACGCTAGATCATATACATACACATGAATCTCACAAGTCCATGTAGTAAAGCTGATTGTTTCCTTGGTCAGAATAATATTGCAACTGTTGATCAGATAGAACAATATATTCTCTTTATTGGCTGTTACCTCTATTTATGATGGGATATATTAAGTGCCGGTGACATATTGTATCTCACCCTTCACTGATATGAAACTAGAAGTTTTTCCAAATTAATTTCTTGTTAGAAAAATCTGATTAATAAGGGAAAGAAATGACTGACTTGTTATAAACCCCAATACTCTTCCCTTAGACGAGTGTCAATTTAGCTTTGAGGACTAGACCTATGTCTTAGACTGCATCTTAGCTGCACGCTTCCCAGCAACCATACCAAAATAAAGTGGCCTTCCTACAATAGCTGCTATTGGGCCTAGGATGGACAAGGCCATTTTTACACATAAAGGTATTTCCCCTCCTAAACATCAGAAACGCAATTATAATACATCATAATGTTATTTCTATCTTAGACATGTAAGGGATACAAAAGGGGGGGGGAAAAATCTATAGATGTGATTTTACCTCTAGGGCTCACACAACTCCAAAAATAGTCCTCCAACCGGGATGCATACTAGGCATTTGCCCAGAGGCCCCTTGAGCATAGGAGTCCCAGACAGTCAGAACCTATAGGGATATCATCAGAAGATGGTACAGGGTCCCCTCATTTCTCCACTCTCTCTATCCTGCAGTTCCTAGTGTCTGCTTGAGGTGTCAGAAAGAAGTGGGGACTATGTCCCACATTTGGTGGAGTTGTCCGACCCTCCAACCCTTTTGGACGAAAGTACTAGATTTGACGCAACACATCACTGGTTTGAGGATTCGACACGATCCGGCGCCCCTGCTTCTCTTTGACTTACCGCAGTCTGCACCCTCGCTCAAGTCTCATTTGCTCTCGTTCCTCCTTCTGGCAGCCAAGGCAGTAATCCCCCGACTTTGGCGATCACCTACGTGTCCCTCTATTACATCATGGTTCCAGGAGATTCACAGGCTCCAACGGCTGGAGGAGTTCAGGAGTGATTCACCCCTTTAGGCCAGACAATTTTGGATAATCTGGAGTGACTGGGTTAACTTTTGTCAAACGGACCTGTATTGCTCCTTTCATTAAAAGCAGTAGAGGAGGCGACTCCCTTGCCTTTCTAATTTGACCAACTCTCTACAGTCCTGTTGTTGATGTGCATTGGGCTCTTGGCCATCACCGACCGGCTCTCCCCTGGTTAGATATTGTCTTTGATACTTGTTACTCGAAGTTAAGTTCTTGGGGATTTTTTTTTTCCCCCTCTTTCCCCCACCATTTTTCTTCTATTGTTGACTCATAGAAGGATAATATTGTACTATGTGTTCCTTGAGAACCTTTATTGTATAATAAGTTGGCATGCCTGCCTCAAACATAAGCATCGGAACTGAGGCAAAGACCCTCCCTCTCTCCCCCCCTCCGCTTCCTCCCCCTTCCCCCTCCCCTTCTCCTTTCTCCCTAACCCCTTCTCCCCCCCTCTGACCTCACCTCTGATGCCTTCAATTAGGATTGCAGAACTGACATGCCACATTCTGGTCTGTTACTGTAATATGAATACTGATGATTTCATTGGAATACTGTTATGATTATATATCACTGTTGTACTCCATCTTGATTTTCATCACCATATATCACCTATTGCATGTTTACATGTTAAAGCTTTAATAAAACTTTGAATACGAAAAAAAAAAGAACCTATAGGGATAATATTTGTTCTTTGTATAGATGTATTATTTGGTAACTGTATAACCATGTAGCTATGTAGGTATCCTACATAGAAATTAGTCTCATTGCTATTTATATGTATTTACATAGATTGTATTTTTATAGATTGTAAGGTCTTGCTAGCATGGCCACTCTTTTGGGCCACATGTATGAGCCTGTTTAGGTCTAAAACTCACTTTTTTGCCCATATGGGCAAAGGAGTGAGTTTTAGACCTAAACAGTTTCATACATGTGACCCTTGGTGACTGATCTATTAGTAACCTTTTACTGTGTAATGTTTGTTTTTTGCTTTACGATTATTTCTATAAAATGTTATTTTATATAAATGCATCTTCATAGACCTTAGTAATGCCACTATTTTGCAAAAACAAAGAAACGAACCAATAGCTCTGAAGATGCCAAGAGATAGACAAACACTAAATATACAAATTATTTTAAAATGCATTTCAGCTAAATATAGTACATATGGAAATCCAATCAAAACTGTAAGGGCCCATCCAGCAGGGGCAAGGAGGCTTTCATTTGGGATGGGAAACCAACTATAAATCTCTTTTTCTCGGGTCCCTTTTCCCCGGGCCCCTCCAAAACTTTTTGGGGTATGAGGGCCCCAGTTTAAAACTCTAACAACAGCCACTGTTTTGGGTTCGGTCGCTGGAAAAATTTGTGCAAAAACGGGGTTGAGCTAGAGGGGGGTTTAGGGCCTTTTTTAAATTAAAATGGGGGGGGAAACCCCAGTAAAAATTAAATTTTTCCCCAGAGGCCCATTATCTGGTTAAGAATTTCCCCTTTTCCCTCCAAACCTGGCTGTGTTTCCATAAATCCATAAATCCTAAAGTGAATGAGTTGTGGAAACAGTGCAGCGCAGCAGAGCAAGACATCTCAGCTACACCTTTCTTGTTGGGTGCTCCTCAACCCGGGTTTTAAGAGTACCATAAACCAGTGAGGGGACAAAATTGTAAGCCCTAAATTTTTTCCCCTAAAAAATATCTGCATTAAAAACACCTTTTTTAAACACCTTATCTTAAACAAATTTTAAAACCAGCAAAACCCCCCTCCCATACATAGAAGGGGGGTGTGATGGTTGCCTTATCGGGTTTTTTTCAATTTTTGCAATCTTTTCCCCCTTAAAATTTTACAAAGGGTTTTCTCATACTGGGGGAACAAGTATCAATTCAATTTTCAGGGTTTTTTTTCAACAAAATTTTCCCCCCAGGAGGGGTTAAAAAGGCTTTCTGCTCAGAAAATTTCCTGCACCTGTTTTTTCTTTTCCCCAAATAAACACAGGGGCTTGTGTTTTTCCCCCTGATTGGGGTTTTTGTTTTTAGTCCAGCCCCTTTAGCTGTAATAAGGGGCCTTTTTTGGGGTTTTTGAGTTTTTTCAAAGGGAATCTGGGTTTTTTTCCCCCACATTCCAAAAACAAGAGGTTTTTTTTATTTAAAAATTTAGACTAAAGCCAATAAAGGGAAAAGTGACCAAAGGGGAATAATACTCCCTGTACAGCAATGTGGAACATAATGGGGGCTATGGGAAAAGAAAACAATTATTGCTCATTTTTCTTTCCCAAAGGGTCTGGAAATCTGTGAAGGGGGGTTTTCCAAAGACCCGCAGTACTTTTTGAAAATTTGAAGTGAGCAAATTTTCCCCTTCTTTTTTACCACAAACCCTCATTTTTTTTGTTGCAAAAGATGGGCCCCTCCTCATTTTCCCCATATAATTTAACATGCAAATCATTTTTCCACAAGGCCTACATGAAGGCAAGTGTTAAATAATTTGTGAATGGTATCAGTGTATAACTGTGCTGAGGAGCAAAATCTTAGGAGTAAAATATTTAGGCTAAAGCCCCAAAAAGGGGCTTGGACCCCATTGCAGGATACAAAACCCAAATTAAATACGCCCGTGGGTCAAGGGAAGCAAAACCAAAAGGCAAAGTCCCTTCCCCGGGTCACCAGTTTTCGTCTAATGAAGGTTCAAGCAGTGGTCAGAACAGGTGGCAGGCAACAAGAGTGGTCAAGAGGATAGCCCCGGGCAAAACCGAAGACCAGTGAAGCAACATAAAGTAGGGAAAAAAAATAGTAGAAAATCACTAAAAAACTTGAGGGGGCGTTCCTTGAACCCCGTAAAAAGGTTTTTCTGTTTTAGGTGGGGGGGGTATTTTTCATTATGAAGTGGCATGCAGGCAAGTGGATGCCTTGGGATTCACAGACATGAACTGGCTGCTGACTGAAAATTCTTAAAGAGATGAATCAGGGTTAGAAAAACATTTTCTTTCAGAAAAAGCCAAACCCCATCTGTCCCCCCGGTTTGTTTTTTTGGGATTGCCGTCCCCCACTCCATTGAAGTGAATAGGACAGAACAGCCGTACCAAAGAAAAAACCTCTTGGGGGCGGGACCTAGGCGGGGAAATTGAAAAGACCCCTTTTCCCGAAGCCCTGCTCAAAGCTCCACAATCCGGCTGACATCTACCCAATATACAGTTGAAATCAGAAGTTGACATACACTATATAACAAGAAAAAACGATGAAAAACTCCACAACTTCTATAGACTTGAGAAAACGTATATAAAATTTGTACTTTTTTAAACTTTTCTTAAAAATCCATTTTTGGAACCCAAAACATTTAACAGCTCAGCAAGGTTTTCCACCGACGAAATTTTGGGGAGGCGTTTTCCCTTATTAAAGTGGGCCCGTCAGTATGACATGTTTTCCTTTTTAAATAGTGTTTCAGTAAACAACCAATCAATTGTTACAATATAAGGGGGTTGGGGTTTGTAAAAATTTAACGCAGGCTTGTAAAAAAATATTAAAAAAGCTTTAATTTGTTGGAAACGGGAAAACCTTTTTTCTTTAAAACGAATGATCCAAGCAAAAAAATTTCCAAAAAAAATTAAAACTTTTAATTAGATAAAGGGAAAATTTACAGGGGAAGGCTTTTTCCCCAAAATTTAGCAGAAAAAATTTTTTGTACAAAATCCTTTTAAGTCCCGTTTCCGCATTTCCCCTTCCGAAAAAAACCATAAAGATGTGTTCCCCCCCCAAAAGCGTTTTAAAAATTGAACGGCTTTGGAAAAATAACAAAAACTTTGGGCCAATTGGAAAGAAACTCTCCAAAAAGCCCCTTTGTAATGACATACCTGGCCATATTCGCACCCTAAAAGCAACAATCATTTAATTTAAAAATTTAAAAGTGTAAAGTTGCTACTTTTTGGCTGTCGTGTAAAGTGGGGATTTTAAACCATCCATCCAACACACAGAGAAATTTATCGGGCTAAAAAAATTTTCTAAGAAGCATAGTCGCTAAAACAAGGGCCATAAAAGAATTCATATTAAAAAATGGGGAAATTCTTATTAAAAAAAAAAATTTACTTCTCATTTGACAAAAAATTTTATCTCCAGAGAGAGGCGCATCAAGGGGTTTCCAAAAAGCCCCCCCCCAACACTGGGGCAACATAAAAATATGAGTGCTTTGGGAGGAAAATTTCCCTGTTCCCGGGGGTTCCCCCTTCTCCCCCAACATCAGGTGGTATGGGGGGTACTTTTGGTTTGGCCCCCCCCCCCATTGGGGTGGGAGGGGAGGGGGTTCCCCATCGGTAGATTCCCTTCTTGAAGTATATAACCCCAAAGGTTTTTAAAACTTAAAATTTAAATTCACACGGGCCACAAAAAACAAAGTTTTTTTTGGGATTTTTTTAACCTAGGGGCATGGAAAATTAATCAATTTTTGGAGCCCCCTTTTATAGGAAAATTTTTTTTTTCCCCAAAAAATTCAATTTGAAAACAGTTTTAAATTACATCCTAAGCACGAAAAAAACCCAAACCCCATAGGGTAAATTTAATTTACGTTTGAAACGAAATTTCCCCACTAATGAATTTTGAAGTAAGCAGGAAAACAATTGTTAGGCCCAAGACAGAAGGGTACACAGAAAAGTTTTTAAAATCAAGCTAAAAAAGAAAGGGCACAGGTAAACGAAAAAGATCTATTAACATTTTAAAAAAAAGTAAGAGAAAAAAAAAACAATAAACAAAATAACATGGGAATTCAGTACACATACGGCTCACAATACAAAAAAATTTTTTTTAGAATTTTTTAAAAAAAAAATTTTTCCACCTTTTCAGCCCAAGAAAAAACCGTAAAAAAATTGCCCAAAAACAGCAGATTTACCTCGAGACGATTCCCCAAAATTGGGAAATTTTATTATCACCGAGTCTTTTCAGAACAAATAAAAACTCCCATTCCCCAAAAATTTGGGGTTTTAAAAAATAAAGGTTTTTTTCCGCTGTGGAAGAAAAAGGGCACAACGTGCAAAATGGGACAGTGCACCAAAGAATTTTTCCTCCATGACTACAGGGAAAAATTTAAAATTTTTTATCAAATGGGAAATTGCAACACAACAAAATTGTAATATTTAAAAACAAGCACCCTCCCGTAAACTACCCAATTTTGGTGGTTTTCAGTAGTAAAAATCCCCAAAAACCCCCTAAGCCGAAACCTTTTAATATAAAAAAAACTCCCGCAAACAAAGCAACCATGGTGTCAAGACACTTCTATGAATGCCATGATGGGAAAAACAAACACATTTTGTTGCAATTGATTGGGGGTTTGGGAAATAGGGCCCCCCAAAAGGGGTACCTCGTAAAAAAACTTTTTTCTTGTGAGGCAGGTGGATATTTCCCCCTGAACACTAGAGTTTTCCCTTAGGCTAAATAAGCCCCCGATATCATGTTTTTAAATACTAAGTTCTATCTATAACCACAGCAAATTTTTTTACCAAAATACTAATTAATTTCGTTTTTAAAGTTGAAAAATTATTTTAACAAATGATTGGTTGTTTTCTTGAAACACTATTTTTTTGGAAATATGTATTTCTGACGTCCAAAACCCGAATAATGACACGGTTTTCCCCAAACGCTTTTGTGGAACGCTTTCTGACTGTTTTAAATGTTTTGGGTATCCCAATATGGATTTTTTTAAAAAAATCAATAAAACTACAAGTTTATATAAGTTAAATCAATCTATAGGAAAAAGCTGGTAAACATCGTTTTTTTTTTACTCGTTTCAGCAAGACGGCCCGGATCTCCCACCCTCCATTCAACAAAAAATAGGTGAGCTTTAATTTTACTAAATTTTTTACTATATAACAAAACACATATTCATTTTTTTTTTCACTACTGACAAAGGAAAACAGAAAATTTTACCCATTTTTGGGCAATTAGGATAACAAAATTATTTTTATTTGCCAAAAGCAGAGCAATGAGAGGAGGATTTTTTTATAAAGGGGGAAATTTTAAGGGCATAATTTTCTGCAAATTCAAAAATTTACATACATTTTTAAATTTGTAATTTTTACATTTCCCCCAAAATGTAAGAAATTTTTTGGGCAAAAGTTTTTGGGTATCCTTCCACAAGCTTCTCCAATAGTTAGTTAAAGGGAAAAAAGAGCCAGTTTTTTAGTTTCCCCTTTCTCGCAAACCCGCTTTTTTTATCTTTGCCCCCCCCAAAAATTTTTAAAAGGAATTTAGATCAGGGCTTTGTGATGGCCACTCCAAAACATTGACTTGGTTTTTCCTTTAAACCCCCTGTGTAACCCCGTTTGGGAGTACTTTTGGACATTTTCCTTTTTAAAGACCCCCTTTTTCCAAACCCCTCTTTAACTTCCCTGGGGTGAAAGTCCCTTTTCATGTTTTTCTTCAGTATTGTTTACATAATCTTCTTTCCTCATGCTGGGCCAAAAACTTTTTTGTGAACTGCACCCATCCATTCTGCAGCAAAACCAACCCCCAATGCTGCCACCCCCATTTTTCAAATTTGCCCTTTTGGGGTTTTCCCCCAAACCCAAAAAATGGTTTTTATTGGCCCAAAAAATTTTTCAGACCAAAGGCCCAAAAAATTTGGTCTTTGTTTTCCTTTTGTGCATTTTTTAAAAATTTGTTTTGGGTTTTATAAAATTTCTTTCGGGGTAAGGCTTCTTCCTGGGAATGGTCTTTTTAGCCCCTGGGGTTGGGGAAAAACATTTTCCACGTTGGGTAAAGAAAACAATCTTACCAGCTTCCCCCCACATCTTCACAAGGTCTTTTTTCTTTTTCTCTTGGGTTTTATATGCACATATTTACAAAAGCACTTTATCTCTAAGACCGAACCTGTCTCCTTCCGAGGGGGTATTATGGCTGGAATTCCCAACTTGTTTGTATTTTCATATAAAAAAGGGTTTTTTTTCAGATTTAAAAAAGGCCCCTTCAAGTTTTCTGGAAAATCTATTCAAGGGTAATCAAAAGTTGTGGAAGTCCACAATTCTCTTTCCCGATATCTTGGGCCCAATTTCTAAAACTTCCCCATGGGTGTTAAAACACAGAAGTAAATGTGTTTTTGGTTTTGGGTACTAAAACATCTACAACATGTCTTTTAATTAACTCAGATGTTGCCCAATAAACAAAGGGTTCCAAAGGGCATGACAACACAAATGGGCTTTTCCCAAATTGATTTTTAAAAGGGATAGTAAAACCCTAGTGTATGCAAACTTTTTTAACTTTGAGGGAAAAAAATACAAATTCCCCCAAAAAATTCCTTGGTCTCGTTTTTCTGGGATTTTTGGGAAATGTAAATAAATTTTTGGGAATTCTAATTTCCTAAAAAGAAGGTTTAATTTTTGGGTGCATGTCATAAAATAGAAAAACAGCATAATTTTCCTTTTTTTTATATGAAGTAAACTTCTGATTTCAACTGTATTTCATTCCTCTGGAATAAGACAGGGTATAGAGCTTTTGATGCAACTTCGGAAGCTATGATGGTTTGCAAGATAGAGGATCCGGTAAGCAGTGCCCCTCTCAAGCCTGTGGCTACTATTACCACGCCGGAACTCACACCAGCGAGATTTTCTCCCCGTGCCTGCAAGTGCAGCAATACTTTGCCTTCCTACCTATCCTGCGGTTATTGTAGGTGTTCTTTAGAGAAGACAAAACCATAAAGAGGAGTGTCTATAAAACTTAACCTTTAATATATAATCTTAAAAATAATAAACAATAGCAACGAATATATAAGCCCCCTTGGGAAAAAAACAAAAGCAACATCAGAATACGTTTGCTCCATTCAACCAAAGCCAAGGGACCAATGGGTTAAATGCGGCCCTATCACCACCCTGGAAAGGACTGCAGGTCCCCAGCCTGACACACACAACAGGAATAGCCCCCGATAAGGGCGACCGACGGGAACCCTGACCCTTTTAACCTTTAAACCCAAAACAAAAACCTATCGGTCCCATCCCACATGTTTGCCCCCCAATATTGATGCCCCGGGGATGATAAAGCTTAGAGACCTTAAAAAGAGAGGCTGGCAGAAAAAACCCAGAAGGGCTAGAGCCGGGTATACTCACGAACTCCCAAAGAAGACAAGACATGTAGATAAAGGGGAAAAGGCATGAACTAGAAGGACATGGTATTAATTGAAACAAAAAAAAACCCTAATAAAAGAAAAACATAATACTAAGTACTACGCCCCAGGAGGCTGTAGATGAAAAAGACTTACGTGACCGGAAAAAAAAATTCCCTGACGTCTCACCCTTTGTGGGGGGGCCCGGCAGTGGGGGGGGAAAGACGCCGAAAACCATGGGGCGGCAATAAGAGACGGGGCTCCGTGACGTCGGAGCGTCGCGTCAGGGACCCCCAGCAAAAGCTGTGCGCCCCAAAAAAACCCCCCTCGGAAGTGCAGCGAATGCATCACGGACAATAAGCCGTTGGGAAAACCCCAAAGTTGTGTCGTCCGCTGGAGCGTCGCACCAAAAGGGGGCCCCGGATTTGCGAAATGTACAAGTCCAAAAGGGTAAAGTTAGGTGTATGGTGACAACACTAATACCTCATTAAGACGATTTTTTGACAGGGCTAAGACCTTAAAGGATAAAAGGGGAAAAAGGAGACAAAATTATCGGCTCTAAATAGTAAGATCGGAGTGTATTTTTGATGATATTTAAATTTTTTACAAAAAAAACAACTAAAGCCAGATTTCATTTAATCCTGGGGGGTCGTTGTGTTCAAAAAAAATTCCAAAAGCACTCCCTCTGGGTAACGTTGGTCAATTTGCCTGTCTAATTGAAGTGGTATGTGATCGTTTCCACACCAGCGTGGGCAAATTGATGTCGCCCCCATGTTAGCCTGACTGGCGTGACCAGTGGTATCCGGAATGACGAATGTCCCCCCAAGTGTTCTCCTATTTTCTGGGGGGGGGGGGGGGGGGGGGGGGGGGGTCCGAGGTTTTTTCCTTTGTACTGTGGGCCACAGTACTTTTTGATCAATATACCTGTGTGTCGTTTTGAAATTATGAATAATTAATTAAAAAGACTTTTGTTTTTTTGTTTAAAATGTCCAGTCTGTACCATGACTGAACAGAAAGAACTTCCGCCGATGTGAGCCATTGCGTTTTTGAAACCAAGTTTTTTTTTGGGGGGCATGTGGCTTTGGCCCAGATGACCCCGAAAATTTTTTTGCCCCTCATATGTGACCAAAGGGATGTTCACCGTTTGTCTCTTAAATTTGGGGTCCCCTCCTTAAAATATGCCGTGCCTATTTAAATGCTCCCGAATCAAGGGAGCTGCCCTATCAAAGGTCCCTATAAGGCGCCCGTTGATTCTTTGAGCCTTGCGGGAGTCCCCCTTGGGGCAGGAGCTCTGTTCTTTTGCTTTTTTGAGTGTTTTTGGATGCCTGTCTCAACCAAAAGTCAGGGTAACCTTTTTCCCGAAATTTTTGTCTTAAGGTCCCCCCCTTTCCCTCTTAAAGTCATTACCTGTGAAAAATTGCGTTTTAAACGCAGTATGACCATAGGTATACCCTCTTGAGAAATTTGGGATGGTGACTTTCCACGTGCAGTGATTTGTGGCCGGGGGGTTTGCGATAGATTGGGGTCATTAATTCACCTCCCTGGGTTTTAAAAAAATTTTTTACATCAAAAACGGTAAAGTCACAATCAAAAAAAAGGTGAACCTAGATTGAAAGTGTTGAGTTAAGATGTTGTTTATGCACAAATCATCCCTGGGACCATTCCAAATGATGAATATGTCATCAAAGAATCTAGCCATAGACCAAATTTTCCCAAAAGGGGGAGGGTCATCACCCAAAAAAATGTAGACATTCCCCCCCACCAAGGTAGGATTAGCATAGACCGGGGGGGAAGCATCCCCTCGCGGTCCCCATTTGGTGGAAGTGCCGCCGTCAAACACAAAATAATTCTTTGTCAAAGAATTCCCAAAAAATCTTGACAAAGGTATTGTGTCTACCCCTTAGGCCAAAAAATGTCTCCCGCATCAAAGCCTAGTTCATGGGAATAGCGTGATAAGGATTCCCACATCAATACTCACTAAATGAGCTTTGGATCCACGGGCAAAAACCCCTTTAAAGCTTAATAGGTCCGTGTGTCCCGTGTATGAGGGTAATGTTTCAAAAAAGGGAAATAAAATTTTATCGATGTAAATCCCAATTTTTACAGAGGGGGATTAATGCCTGAACTATGGGACGTCCCCTAAGTGGGGAGTCCCCTTGTGCACCTTCGGTAGGGCAAAAATGGCTACGTAGGAAATTTGGATATAGAAAATCATATTATGTTGTAATTAGCTACTTTTTTGCCCTTTGTCAGGAGAGTCTTAAGTTCCAATGGAAAAAGTTGGTGGGGGTGAAACGTATTTGGTATACAAGACTTGTCGGAAGGAGTGGTAACAATTTCACGATATGTCTGTGATTTAAAATGACAATTTTCCACCCTTGTCCCCAGGGCTTAAAGATGGTCTTGTCTCTTTCTAAGAGCCCCCCCAACGCCTTTAGTTCCCCCTTACAGAGGTTTGTCCACGATTGTCTTAATTTTAGAAAGGGGCCTTTAGAAAAAGGTCCAGAAAAAAAATCGCGCACGAAATATCTCCAAAAAGGGGGCATTTTTTTGCTTTTTGCTCTTAAATCAGTAAAGGGGCCCTTTTGGCCCAAATCTTTGGGGTCTTGACAGCCCAACAACGCCTGACATCCCAAGGGATATCGGGGAATACCAAGGGGTTGGGTTTCTTTTTTCTGTTGAAAGGGAAAAAAATTTCTTCCCCCTTTTGTTTTCTCGCAAAGATGAAGGTCTTTAACCCATCTAAAGCGACTAAACCGTGGTGGGAACAAATGAAAAACCCTTAGGAGCAGATCATTTCAGATGCTCAAATTTAAAAACCCAGGGTAAAAATTTGGGAAATTTCAAATCTCCATTCAGTGGGAAGATACGGTTGGGGTTTCCCTCTACATCGTTCGGGGGGTGTTCACTCGTTTCTTTATTGATGGGGTTTGCGAGAGTCAAAAAAAATGCGGGGTTTTAAACCCTGGTTTTTTCCCCGCCCCTTCTCCCTCTAGCCCCCCGGAACGCCCCGGGGATCTAAAAAAGTGGGAGTTTGTTTTTTTTCGAGTCAAAGAGATCGTCTCATTGAGGGAATGTCAGTCTAATGTTTTTTGGGGATTTTATTCGCAAAAAAAGTATTATTAGTTCTCACGAAAATCTGTTGGCCCCAAAAAATTGGCGTGTTTTTTGCCCTTTTAAAGTGATATTGAAATCTTTAATCTTAGTTGTAATTGTTTCCTTTTGGTTAAAATCTGGTTATTGAGAATTTTTAAATCTGGTCAATTGTCTTTAAGTTTAGAATTCAAAGTTTTCCAATGTCCTTTTTTTTCCCCTCAAGCGAAATGTAGAAAATTTAAGGGAAAAAGGGGCCCAGTTTTTTTCTTTTCCCCCCTTGTTTAAAAAATTCAGATGTTTTTTTGGGTTTGGGGAGTGGTTTTTCAATCCTGGGGGAATATTGGGGTGTTGAAAATGCTAAAGGGGTCTCCCCTCCCACCACGATGTACCTGATTTTTAAAAGGGTTTTCGTTAGTTTTTTGAACGCAATTGTCAAAGTGGGAATCCCTGATGTTGTATAAGGGTTTGTCCGAAAACCCTCTCGAGTCAAGTCCATTGTTCAGTCGGGGGGCCCTGAGAAAAGGAAACCTCCAAAACCGTGAATAATCAAAAATGGACCCAAATAATCCCCCTAAAAAAGGGGTGGGGAATTTAAACCCAGAAGCCAATTTAGCTCAAAACCAAAAAGGGAGGGGCTATAAAACAAACCCTTTATATATAACAAAAAATAAAAAACAAATAAAAACGTTTTAAAAGCCCCCTTGAAAAAATCAAATTTTTGCTCATTCCCAAACCAAAGGGGGGAACAAGGGGTTAAGGGGCCCTTCCCCACCGGAAAGGCGCGGCCCTACCTGACACCACAAAGGAATAGGCCCGAAAAGGCGTTTCCAACGGGAACCTGCCCCGGGTAACATTTAAACCCTAAACAAAAACCTATCGGCCCCCACCCAAAATTTTTCGACCCTCCAATATTGATCACCTCGGGGGATGAATGAGCTTGAGCCCTTGGGAAAAGGAGGCTGGCAGAAAAAACCCTGCAAGGGCATAGAGCCTGGGTTATCACAAAACTCCAAAGAAACGGGAAGTGTAATATCACAGGGGAAAAAAACCTAGGGACACGGTATCAATTTTAAACAAAAAAAACCCCAAATAAGAAAAAAAATGGAAAAATAAGTAAAAACGCAACCGGAAGGCTAGTAGAGAAAGACTTACGTGACCGAAAACAATAAATTCCTGCACGTTCACCCCTTGGGGAGGTGTCCCGGCAGTGGCCGGGGGAATGAACCCGAACAACCTGGGGGAAAACGGCAAAAAGAGACCGGGGCGCCCCCAGTGACTCGGGGAGCGCCGCCATGACGCCCAAAAAAAAGCTTGTGGGTCCCTAGCAACCGGGCCATATGCGCATGTGCTAAAGAATGCATCACGGACAATAAGTCCTTGGGGGGTAACCCAAGTTGTAGTGGTCCCGCTGGACAGTAACCACACAAAAAGGGGTTTGCGCCGGTATTTGCAGCAATGTACAAGTCACCCAAGGAAAAGATTGGTGTTGGTGAAACACAAATACCTTTTTAAAGATGATTTTTTTGACAGGTGCATAAGACTCATTAAGGATAAAAGGGGAAGAAAAGAGACAAAAACTTATCGGGGCTCTAGAAAGTAAGATGAGATGTGTATGTTGTTATTTTTAAATTTTTTTACAAAAAACAACTAAAGTCCGATTTTCTTTTTAATCCATGGGGGGTCGTTGTGTTCAAATAAAAATCCAAAAGCACTCCCTTGGAGAAACCCTTTGGGGTAAATTTTCCCTCGTCTAATTGAAGATGGAGGGGATCGTTTCCACACCAGCGTGGGCAATTGATTCGCCCCCATTTTCAGCTCTGACTTTGCGTGACACAGGGTACCGGGAATGACGAAAGTCACCCAAGTGTTCTCCTTTTAAAAACCCTAAATTTTGTCTCGAGGTTTTACCTATTCGTGGCCACGGTCTTTTTGAATATATACCACGTGTGCGTTTTGCAATTAATGAAAAAATTTAAATCTCAAAAACTTTTGTTCCTTTGTCTGAGAAGTCGCAGTCTTCCCATGACTGAACAGAAAAAACTCCCGCAGCGGGAGCCATTGCGTTTTTGCAACCAAGTTTTTTTTTTGGGGGGGCATAGTGGGCTTTGGACCGGGAAACACGAAAATTTTTTGCCCCGCTATATGCCCGAAGGATGTTCACCGATCGATTTTTAAAATTCGGGGTCCACCCTTAAAATTGCCAGTGCCTATTTAATGACCCCCAATCAAGGGAGTGCCCTACAAGGCCCCTATAAGGGCACCGTTGATTCTTTGAGACCATTGCGGGAGTCTCCTTTGGACGGGCTTGCATTGCTTTTTAGAGCTTTTTGGTTCCTGTCTCAGCCAAAAGTCAGGGTAACCTTTTTTTCCCGAAACTTTTGTTTAAAGGGGGCCCCTTTCAAGGGTGCCCAATTTATACCACACAATCCCTTTTCATAGTTTATTGGAATTCATTCTGACAAAGAATTATTTTGTGTTTACGGCGGACTCCACCACAAGGGGCCCGAGGGGGCATGCTTGCCCCCCGGGGTCTGTGCAATCTCTACCTTGGCTGGTGGGGATGTCTACGTTTTGGTGATGACCCTTTCCCCTTTTGGGGAAAAGAATTGGTCTATGGCTCAATTCATTGATGACAATTTTATCTTTGGGAATGGTACCAGGATGAGTTTTTTGCACTGATAAAACATCTAACTCAACCATTCATCTGAGGTTCCCCTTTGAATTTGATTGTGACGTCTACCTTTTTGATGTAAAAATTTTTAAAAACCAGTCGGGTGAATTAATGACCACATCTATCGAAAAACCCAGGGCAAAAATCACTGCTACGCTGGAAAGTCACCATCCAACTTTCTCAAGAGGGGTATACCCTATGGTCAGTCCCTGCTTTTAAAACGAATTGTTCACAGGTAATGACTTTAAGAGGGAAGCGGGCCCCTTTAGACAAAATTTTTGGGAAAAAGGTTACCCCTGATTTTGGTGAGACAGGAAACCAAAAAAGCCTAAAACAATAGAACAGAGCTCCTGTCCAAAGGAGACTCCGCAATGCTCCAATAATCAACGGTGCCCCTTTTAGGGGGAACCTTTGATAGGCAGTCCTTGATTGGGGGAGTCATTAAATAGGCACTGGCATTTTTTTAAGGATGGACCCAATTTAAGAGACAATCGGTGAACATCTTCGGCACAATAACGGGCCAAAAATTTCCTGATATTGGTAAAAAAGCCACATGCCCCTCCAAAAAAAAGAATTTGGGTTTGCAAAAACGAAAGGGCTCACACGCTGCGGAGACTGTTTCTTTTTTTCAGTCATGACAGCTGCGACTTTTCCAGACAAAAAAACAAGAACTTTTGAATTAATTATTTCATTAATTGAAAAAACGACACACGGGGGATATATGATCAAATGTCCCTTTTGGCCTAAGTACATAGGTAAAACCTCGGACAATTGAGGGTAAATAGGAAACACTTGGGTGACATTCGTCATTCCAGGGATACCACTTGTCCGCCATGTCAGAGTGAAATGGGGCGACATCAATTTCCCACCTGGTGGGAATCGATCACATACCCTCTTAAATTTTGACGAGGGGAACATTTTCCCCCGGTTACTCCAAGGGAGTGCTTTTGGGGTATTTACTTTGAACACAACGACCCCCCCCTGGATTAAATGAAAATCTGGACTTTTTTTGTTTTTTGTAAAAAAATTAAAAATTTAATCGACATACACATCCGATCTTACATTTTAGACCTGATAAGTTTTTTTCTCTCTTTTTTCCCCTTTTACCTTAATGAGTCTTATGCACCGTCAAAAAATCGTCTTAATGATTATTAGTGTTGTCACCATACGCCTAATCTTTATCCTTGCTGGACTTGTACATTGCTGCAAGTACCGGCGCAACCTCTGTTGTGTGCATTACTGCTCCAGCGGACGCACTACAACTTGGGTTAGACCTCACGGACTTATTGTCCGTGATGTCATTGTCTGCACATGGGCCCTCGCCCCGGGGTTTCTAGGAGCACAACTTTTTGCTGGGGCCCTCGACGCGGACGTCCCGACGTCATGGAGTGCCGCTCTCTTATTTCCGTCCCCCATGGTTGTTTTTGGGTTCCCTTCCTCCCCACTGCCGGGACCCTCCAAAGGGGTGAACGTGCAGGAAATTATTGTTTGCGGCCGTAAGTCTTTTACATCAAATAGCCTTCCCGGGGGCGATGTACTTATGTACTATGTTTTTTTTTATATTGGGTTATTTTTTTTTTAATTAGATACCAGTGTCCTTTTAGGTTCTGCCCTTTTTTCCCCCGTTACTAAGTTCCTGTCTTTTTTTGGGGGTTCTGGAGTTACCCCGGGTCTATGCCCTTTCAGGGTTTTTTCTCCCAAACCCCTCTTTTCTAATCTCTAAGCCTTTTTTAAACCCCTGGAGATCAATATTGGGGGATCGAAACATGTTGGGTGGGGATAGGTTTTTGTTTTGGGTAAGTGTTAACAGGGCGGTTTTCCCTTTAGGACGCCCTTATCAGGGGGCCCATTCCTGTTGTGTGTGCAGGGAGGGGGCCTGCAGTCCTTTTCCCGGGTGGTGATAGGGCCCCATTAACCCATTGGCCCTTGGTTTGGTTGAATGAGAAACATATTGATTTTGCTTTTTTTTTTTTGAAGGGGGCTTATATATTCGTTGCTATTGTTTTTTATTTTTTAAAAATATATTAAAGGTAAGTTTTATAGCCACTCCCTTTATGGTTTTGTAGTCTAAATTCTTTCTGAGGTTTAGTATTTCACATCCACTCTTTTTGGGGGATTTTTTGGGTCCGTTCTTTAAAAAGCAGCAGATACAAATACTCCCCCAAACCGGGACCTCACTGTGATAACCTACCCTACCTCACTTTGGTCCGGTTGCTGCTGCTCTTTACCGGACACCGGCAGCTTACACCATGGAGCTTTCAGCTTACTTACTAAATTTGGGTTTTCATGAGATAAAAAATTTTCAGTGCCATTGCTTACCTAAAGGTAAAACCCATGCTGTGGCTCGTCACTTGGCTCTTGGTTAGCTCTTCCCTTTCTCTGTTACATCTGCTGCAATGAAGTGGGACATTGGTGTTCTATTGTGTGTGCCGCCACCTGTGGATACCTCTACTGCTGTTCACCATATTAGATCAGTACTAACCATTCTCCTCTGCCAGTACACAGTAGACTTTTATGTTCCACAATTTTTGATTTATAGTGGATTGCTTTTCATCTAGTGCACCTTGAAGATGTCTCTATTTTCTACTTATCAGAATATCTTGCTCAAGTTAAAAGTTACGGGGTGTATTTTGGTGCGTAATTGCGCTGCAATATGCCTGAAATGCGGCCCCATTATGATAATTTCAAACTCTCATAGAGACTATGAATTTCTCCGTTTCCCCCCACCGTATTGAACACCGGGTAAAAGAAGTGACATGTCGGGGATAATAGTAAGTGAATGTGGCCACTCCCTCCTCCTCTCCACCATGTACTTTAGAAGTCCAGGATGACTTCTTGGACTTTGGGAACAGAAATAGCAGAAACTGTAGGCAGGAGGAGAGGTGGGCGGGATTCAGAGATGTCTTCACCATCCAGAGACTCTTCTTGCACTTGAGGTTCCTCCACAGGCAAAACACCAGAAATGGGTAGAGAAACAGGTGGGCGGGATTGCACCGGATGGGCAGACTTGAGGCAGCATGAGTGGCATTTCTCCCCCCATTGGATAACTTCACCTGTTTTCCAATCCAAGGACAGACTGTGACATTGGAAGCACGGAAGGCCAAGTAGGACTAAAGCATATGAACTGGGCAGGACATAGAACTAGATTTCCTCTTGGTGGGGACTTCCAACCTGCACAGACAGAGGCTTGCTACTGGTTATTTCAGAATCTCCCCAGTGATGGAGGAGAACCGCAGTGGTTTATTCAGACAGGAGACAAGCAGGCAGTACTTGTCTAGCAGGGATGGATAGATAAAGTTCTCACTAGAGTCCTACAGAGCAGGAACTTGAAACTTGGAGGTGGAATCCAAAGTGAGAGTGACCGGTGTGGTCAGATGAGAAACAGCAGCATCTTAATTCAGTGTCATCTCAAACACATGACCATGGCAATGAGGTTTCTGGGGCGCAGCTGGGTGGTCTGGGCAGTTCTTTAGGTAGTGTTTATCACTGGCACGGTATAGACACAAGTTCAGACTGTGCCGGCGATTGCATTCCTCAGGGGTTTGATTAGCACGATTCACCTCCATAGGTTCATCTTGAGGGGAATGCAGGTGCTTGGGGGTGCAGGTACAGGGTGACGTGGAGGCTTGCAAGTGGTGAAGCTCTAGCTCTCTTTCAGCAAAACGTATGTTGATATTGGTAGCCAGAGAAATGAGGTTGTCCAGGTTACTTAGTAGATGACGATCGGCCAGCACAAAATCCAATGTGTTGGAACTGGATGGCATATTGGCCCACCATGGAATTGGCTTGACAAGGAACGTAGCAGAGCAGATGCCCAGGTATTGCAACCAGGTTTTTCAAAAATTTTCCAGAAGGTCCAAAGAAGGTTTTGGAGGTCCCCCCGTCAGCAGATTTCTTCTCTCCCAGAGGAGTGAGACATAGGCCAAGGCTTCACCTGATAGCAATCTGATGATAAACACCACCTTGGCTCTATTAGACGGGAACTGGTCTACTGGATGATAAACCCACGACATGTATGAGGATCCCCGTAGTAACGGACAGGCAAAGGACGGTACAGACTGGGACTAGACATGGCAGCAGAAGGTAGAGCTTCAGCAGGTAGCGGAGCAGGTGCCAGTGCAGACACAACTTCATGCAGACGTACGGTAATGGACTATAGTTTCTGGAAGAGTTCCTCCAAGTGACTACGGCTGTCAGGGGCTGGATATCAAGCAGGACCACATCAGCGGGATCCATATTGTATGTTCAGTTCATACTGCTACAGTTACTGATGGGAGACACACCATTGAACACGTTCCACAGGGGTGGAACGCAAGAAATGCAGATCCTCTGCCCCACCGCGAGAGGACACCGGACACTGGTAGCGGTGACAGGTCACAGCAGGTGTAGCCATAGACAAGTAAGGCAGTCCCAGGGAGATAGCAGATTTGGTACAGAAGCAGGAACAGCAGATGTAACGGACTGGTGCAGTGGCAGGAACAACATGGAGCGTACTGGTGATGCACAGGTAGTACAGGGTTAACACGGGGTCAACACAGGTATTGCAACAGTAGCACAACAGACGAATCAACCTCTAGAATAACAACAAACTGATGCTGGAGCAAGGACAGGAAGTTCCTTATATACACAGAGGTCACAGGTCACGGTACAGGCAATTGAGACATTTGCTATCGTATCTTCCAGCAACATAGATTTTTTTAGGGACCAGTCCAGTTCTGACGTGGCTTTGAGAAGCCTGTATGTTAGAATGACTCCATATACGAAACTATACCCCTTAAAGTATTCAAAACAGTGTTTAGGAAGTTTGTTAACCCATTAGATGTTTTACAGAAATTAAAGCAAAGTGGAGGTAAAATTTTACTTTTTTTGCAGATTTTTATCCATTATTCACTAGAACATGGTAGATGTGACCAGGGAAATGCAACTTTTATATCAAGTCCCCCAATTCTGACATTTTAGATATCCTATATGTGGCGCTATTTGGCTCAGCCACAAGACTCAGAATAGAAGGAGTATATACTTGATTTGGGGGTTTCATTTTCATTGCGATTATCTTTAGGCACTAGCCTGTGAAAATTAAAAATATTTTTTTTTCAAACAATCTGGAATTTTAGCTGAAAATGTTTCATTTTTACAAAAAATTCCTGGAAAAAATGCTGTTTTTGACGTATGAGGGAGGGAGTGCTATTTGGTCTTTGGAAGGCAGATTTTGGTGACTGAAATATCACATTTACAAAGCCCCCAAAGAACCAGAACAGGTGAAACCTACCAGAAGTCACCCCATCTTAGACTCGACACCCCTCATGGATCTCATCTAGGGGTGTATTGTGCATTTTGAGTACACAAATGTTTCCTATTTTTTTTTAACATTGGGCCATGACAATCGGGATGGGAGAGGGAAACAGTTCCGGCATTGGATTTTGGGCTTCATTTTTACAGTTTGACGTGCAGTATTAATGACTGGATAACTTTACTATGCGGGTCGGTATTAATGACTGGATAACTTTACTATGTGGGTCGGTATTAATGACTGGATAACTTTACTATGTGAGTCGGTACAATTACAATTATATAGATTTTATATAGTTTTTACATTATTTGTTATACGGAGATGATTATTGGCTTGTTTATTGCGGGATGAGTTGATGTTTCCATTGTTACCATTATGGGGTTCATATGACTCTTTGATCGCTTTTAATCAAGGTTTTTGTGAGGAATTTTGAACAAAATACAGCAATCCTGGTAGTGATTTTTATTTGACTTTTTTACAGCGGTCACCATGCGATATAAATGACATGCTAGCCTTACTCAGCAGGTCGATATGATTACAGCGATAGACTTTTAGTATTTTTTTATGTTTTACTGCTTTTACACAATAAAAATACTTTTATTCAAAAAGGAAAACACATTTTTGTCTCGCCATAGTCTGAAAGCTATAACTTTTTTATTTTTTTACAGAGCTGCATATTGGCTTGTTTTCTGTGAGATGAGTTGATGTTTTTATTGGTATCATTTCCTTTTTGGTCGCTTTTAAATCGCAAGGTAAAGAAAGTGCCGTAATCCTAGTAGTGTTTTTATTTTTAATAGTGCAGTCTATGTGAATAGTTAATTTTAAAACGGGGGTCAATACGATTATTGTGATAACCAATTTATTTATTATTTATGATGTAGCAATTTAAAACAAAAAGAAGAGTTTTTATTTTGTAAAACAATGTTTATGCATTTTTACATATACAGAGCTGTGTAAGGGCTTTTTTTGTGGAATGTGATGATGTTGTCATTGGCACTTCTTTGGAATTTTTATAAGTTTTTGATTGCTTTTTATTCCATTTTATGTGCTGCGGAATGAATGAAAATCTCAATTCTGTGACTTTTTTTTTTACGGCACTCATCGTACAGGTTAAATAACATGACAGATTTAAAGGGTATGTTGTTATGCGGTGATAACAAACATGTGTACTTTATTTTTGATCTTTTTTGGAGCAATTGGTGTTTGTAAAGGGGAAAAGGGCGGTGTACATGTTTTTATTTTATTTTTTGTGCTTGTGTTTTATCACGATCACAGCAGCTTGTCTAATGGCTCTGGAAGAAAACTAATTTAGGGTTTTGGTGTTACCCATTTTTTTCAAAAATCATTTATTTATTGAGATTTCTAAAATGTACAACTACTGTAATCATTACAATGGATGCCATGCCTATGGTTCGATTCTCAATAAATAAATAATTTTCAGGAAAAAAACAACGTGCTGTCCCCCCCATTTACCATCACCTGGCAGGGTAAAACAAACAACTGCAGCCTGATACTATCAGAATGGGAAGGTCCAGCAATACTGGTTCCTTCCCATTCTGTTTCCGCCCCATAAGCAGACCATCATATTAGAGGGTCTGATTCTAACAGTTACTGGCTCTTCCCAATACCCCTGGTGCATTGGATACTAGGGTAATAGTGAAAATGGGGTTAGGGTCAGCCTTGAGGTGACAAAAATCATGGCAGACTGACACTAAGTCCGAGCGATAGTAACGAAGAGGCGTCTGTCAGACTCCTCTGTTACTATCACTGTAATAAATGGGTAAAAAATGGGCACAGAACACACAAAAAAACTTTTTTTTTAACTAAACATTTCCCGACATCAGCCCTCTTTAACCATTTGATTAAATAAATAGATTCACGGTTGATCCAACATAGTCCATCGAATCCAAAGTAGGCCAAAGGGGAACATGTATATAAACAGAAACATTACACAAATACACATGCATAGGCCGGATAGCCTATCCAACATCCAGGAGAATGGTGGTCATCCAGCTTTCCTGGACCCTGGATAGTCTATCCCACAGCTGAGGGATTCTGTAACACATCACTCTTGCAATCCAGTTTTCCTATCATAGGAAATCTGGCTGCCACTTGTGGGGAATTAGAGAATCACTCAGCTTTTCTTGTCGCTTGATAGTCTATCCAGCATCCAGGAAAGCTGGATGATGTCCCATTCCCTATAGATGACACACAGTTTTCCTATCTTAGAAAAGCTGGGCCTCACCATTGGAGGGTGAGCATCACCCAGCTTTTCTAAAATAAGAAAACTGTGTGCACATTACTCCACCACCACCTCTACCTTGCACTCTCTACCTTCTCACCCCCACTCTGACCCTTCTTTCACCTACCACTCTAAACCCCCTCCCTCACCGTCCGCCCCTCCCCCCATATTGATTGCTCATCAATTGATTGCTCATATTGATCTGATAGCACCCGACTTCGGATGCATTTAGAAGATCGGGGTAATCTGCAGTGTGATGTGCCTGACGCCGCTCCCATGTCTGCAGCCGCTGACACCAATGTGGAAGAAGCCACCGGACCTCCCAAGCCGTGCCCCCACATTCTCAGTAGAAACTGTGGGGGAGTGTATTTTTACCTTTATTTTTTATACATAGCCCCGCTGCCAGCCTCGAGTAAGAGATGTACAAGATCTACATTCAATGTTATTGGAAGAAGAGTTGCATGATATATGGAGGTATTTACACACATCTGAACGTGATTAAACATTTTTCTCTTCTAAAAATGTTAATTTCCAAATAGATTTTTTCTTATTAAACAACATTTATATAATGTGGTCTGACCACACCCTTGTGGATATGTGTTTGGAAAACTCCCTACATAGCATTTTCCTCTGGCGATTTAATAATTTCCTCCTCAAAAAAACAGAAAATGTTTCTTACAGAGCTTCCCATCTCAAGAATTATCTCCTCATTCCACTTAACTAGTACTGTATGGTAAGCCCATAACTCTTTTATTAGAGGAATCTTCATTCAATTAGTAAAGAAATATGGAAACAATAACAATCCCTAAATGAAATAAAAAAAAAAAGCAGATGCAGATTTCAAAATGAATTCATCTCCTCTTAAAAAGAATATCGAACTGATTTGAGAAATAAACTAAGGACTTTGGGTTTCATGTATGAAACCTGTCTAGGTGTAAGACTTTCTTTGTCAACCAATCAGAGCTCTCCTTTCATTTTATAAAGTACTTTGAAAAAATTAAAGAGGAGCACTGATTGGTTGCTATGAGCAGCAAAGAAAGTCTTACACCTAGACCAGCGGTCCCCAACCTTTTTTCCACCAGGGACCGGTTTGATGCACGACAATTTTTCCATGGCCCAGTGGGGGCGGGGTTATTGGGTGCGGGGTTGGATGTTTAGAATCACACACACACACAAAAAAAATCCCACCATGAAGTGTGTACTGTGTCATTTAGAGATATAGTATGGAGTAACTAGTATTTTATAACTGCAGACTGATTGTCAGTTCTGTGGGTCAGTATTATACTAATGATGCTGATCCACAGAGCTGACAATCAGTCTGCAGTAATATTGATCAGAATTATACATGTATATGATATACATATGTAATCAGCTCTGTCATTATAGAAATATCGTCCCCTGTAGTCGATAGACATAGGCCCCCTGTAGTCATCATTTATATATGCCCCCTGTAGTCAATAGAGATATATGCCCCCTGTAGTAATGATAGATAAATATATGACCCCTGTAGTATAAATAAATATAGGCCCCCTGTAGTGATAATAGATATATGCCCCTGTAGTAATGGATGGATGGATGCCCCTGTAGTAATGGATGGATGGATGCCCCTGTAGTAATGGATGGATGGATGCCCTGTAGTAATGGATGGATGGATGCCCCTGTAGTAATGGATGGATGGATGGATGCCCCTGTAGTAATGGATGGATGGATGCCCCTGTAGTAATGGATGGATGGATGCCCCTGTAGTAATGGATGGATGGATGCCCCTGTAGTAATGGATGGATGGATGGATGCCCCTGTAGTAATGGATGGATGGATGCCCCTGTAGTAATGGATGGATGGATGGATGGATGGATGCCCCTGTAGTAATGGATGGATGGATGGATGCCCCTGTAGTAATGGATGGATGGATGCCCCTGTAGTGATGGATGGATGCCCCTGTAGTAATGGATGGATGGATGCCCCTGTAGTGATGGATGGATGGATGGATGGATGGATGCCCCTGTAGTAATGGATGGATGGATGCCCCTGTAGTAATGGATGGATGGATGGATGCCCTGTAGTAATGGATGGATGGATGCCCTGTAGTAATGGATGGATGGATGCCCCTGTAGTAATGGATGGATGGATGGATGCCCCTGTAGTAATGGATGGATGGATGGATGCCCCTGTAGTAATGGATGGATGGATGGATGCCCCTGTAGTAATGGATGGATGGATGGATGCCCCTGTAGTGATGGATGGATGCCCCTGTAGTAATGGATGGATGGATGGATGCCCCTGTAGTAATGGATGGATGGATGCCCCTGTAGTAATGGATGGATGGATGCCCCTGTAGTAATGGATGGATGCCCCTGTAGTAATGGATGGATGGATGCCCCTGTAGTAATGGATGGATGGATGCCCCTGTAGTGATGGATGGATGGATGGATGCCCCTGTAGTGATGGATGGATGGATGCCCCTGTAGTGATGGATGGATGGATGGATGCCCCTGTAGTAATGGATGGATGGATGGATGGATGGATGCCCCTGTAGTAATGGATGGATGGATGGATGGATGCCCCTGTAGTAATGGATGGATGCCCCTGTAGTAATGGATGGATGGATGGATGCCCCTGTAGTAATGGATGGATGCCCCTGTAGTAATGGATGGATGCCCCTGTAGTAATGGATGGATGGATGGATGCCCCTGTAGTAATGGATGGATGGATGGATGCCCCTGTAGTAATGGATGGATGGATGCCCCTGTAGTAATGGATGGATGGATGCCCCTGTAGTAATGGATGGATGGATGGATGCCCCTGTAGTAATGGATGGATGGATGGATGCCCCTGTAGTAATGGATGGATGGATGCCCCTGTAGTAATGGATGGATGGATGGATGCCCCTGTAGTGATGGATGGATGGATGCCCCTGTAGTAATGGATGGATGCCCCTGTAGTAATGGATGGATGGATGCCTGGGACAGTCAGGCTAATATTTTAAAAAAAAGAAGAAGGTTCCTCACCTTGCCCGGATCCCTGCAGAGCTGCTCCCTCCAGGACCCGACAAGACCGAGCGGCGCAGGTGGTGTGACGACACCTCTGCATCATCCCCCCTGCGCCGCTGATCGTTGAAGATACGGATCTCAGTGAGCGCCGCATCTACAGTGATAGGTAAAGCCCCTGCTTTCTCTATAGTGATGCAGCCGCCCACTGCGCGCAGCTGCTTATACTACTCTGTGCGGCCGGATTACAGCGGCCACGCAGAGCAGATACCGACCGCCCGGACTAAAGTCAGTGGGCGGCTGGCATCAGGTGTAGCTGGGGCCGCGGACCGGCAGAGGATGCGCTACGGCCCGGTGTAGACAGTATTCATACATGCCTCCCTATATATCTACAAAAGTATGAATTTAATCTAGCCTCTCATCATCTTTACTCACCAAAATTATAAACCCTACAGATATAGCAAATAACTTTCCAAATTATTATTCTAAACTTTATCATCTTTAAACCAGTGAGAACTTATCTCCACCCGCAGAAGCAGATATTAACCTTTTTCTAGACTCCGTGAACCTCACTAGGTTAAATAGTTTTCAATTAGAATACTTTAATAGGCCTTTCTCCCTAGCTGAGATTCAAAAGTTTGTCCATCGTAGTTGAACAAATATGGCTCCTGGGCCAGATGGACTCTCAAACGAATATTAACTTTTTTTGGTTTTCCTTTCCCTACACCTAACAACATCTTTGTAATGAAATAGTCTCTAATAAACAGCCTTTGAAAGAACTACTTCCAGCCGTTATCACCACCATTCCAAAACCGGATAAATCACCGGACCAACCCTCGAACGATAGGCCTATCTCCCTATTCATTTTTGATCTCAGTATGAAGCCCTTAGGAGAACACATAAGGACAAACCCATCTATATCTGGCTTACTGGTTAATCGAGTTCAATATAAGATCAGTTTATGCACAGAAACCTTCAGAAATTTTAAAAATGTTAGGACAGTTTTCAAACATATCCTTGTACAAGCTAAACAAATCCTATAAACAATGTAACAGCTCAAAAATGTAAACTTGGGTCTTTAGGGTTTAACTGGGCAGAACAATATGTTGACTATTTGGGAATTAAAGTTTCTTTTTTCCCCACCCAAACAATATATGATAATTATAACCATTTGTTCACGATATTAGAATTTATCTTGGACTGCAAGAATAAGCGTTTTTATAATGCTTTTGCTTCCCAAATTTATCTACATATGTAGGGCCATCTCCTAAGTGCTACTGGTCTCTGTAACTCAAAAATTCTAGAATTTGCTCTCTAAATTCATATGTAATGGTTGTAGACCTAAAATCAAGAAGGATTTGGTGTGTTAAGGTATGCTCACATGGCATATAGCAGTGCGTACCTGTGTGCACCACCATACTCCAGCTATTTGAAGTCGGCGCTGGCCAGCAGGGCTCCGGCCCCTATCCACCTTCACTTTCCTTGGAGCATTCAATGAGTGCTATGATTTACCATATTTGTGGTGCATACTTCAGGTATATTGTAGCACAATAACACGCCAATGCCCCACAAATACACCGTGTGAACATACCCTTATAATCATAAAAAGGTGGATTAGCAGTCCCTAATCTAGTTGTCTATAATACTGCCATACTTTAAGAACCAGGCTCATATCTGTGGCATCAATTTGAGTTGGTTTCTTGGACTCAGCTTGAATCTATCTCTTTCACACCTAACACATTCAATCTTCACCTGATGTCCTCACTATTAGGTGTTCCTATTCCTCACCCCACATTGAGATTTTTAGCAGACCTATTTAAACTATGGTCTTCCGATGCCGTTCCTAAAGAATGGATTCCTGTCCAAAAGAAAGATATTCTACTTTCCTTGTTCAGTTGTGGGAAAGTAAATTACTCATACCAGACCTTGGAGAAATTCAATATTGTCTCAGTAGAGCAGTTATTTAACAACCAAGGGCGACATGTATGAATTCGAGTGCGTACTTTTTTTTAACTTGGCGCCGGCACTCCAGTTCTAAATAGATATGGAAGAGTGTAGAATACGACAGTATGAAGATTTTTGGCGCATTACATAGAGTTTAGTGCGCCAAGTTTGGCGCATTACATTCTATGACCATACAACGTTTGCGCAAAACTCTATTAATGCCCAAAAATCTGTCTAATATACACTCTTCTATAGTTGCCCCCTTAATTATTTCAAAATGCTCAGATTTCTAAGTTCTGAGAGTGTAAATACGACAGATTTTTGGCGCACTACAAAGGCTTAATTTGGGCCAAGTTTGGGAAAATTACACTCTTGCCCATAAAAAGTTTGGCGAAATTAACTCTATGTAATGCGCCAAAAAATTTTTCATACGCCCCTATTCACACTCCCCCCTTTACATTTAGAATTTGAGTGCCGGCGCCAAATTTTAAAAAAAAAAGTACGCAGTAAAATTCATACATGTCGCCCCAAGTATGTTTATTTACTGATTTGTCCAACACCTTCCATATTGCTAAATCTTTGTTTTTCCAATTCCTCCATTGATTGGCCTCAAGCTATTAACAACTACACAAAGTTTCATCACTTACTTTTCAAGAAGGGTGTTACGGATGCAGGTAGTGGATCCGCGGGACCCCCCGCAAGCGGTGGTGAAGCCGTACCGGGGAAAACGGAAATTTAAGAAAGACCCCGGGTTTTACCAAGCCCCCGCAAACCCGGGATGGACTTGCTGGGGCGGAGAACTACAGGTCCCGCCCAGGCGTGACTTGTTTTGCGGCGGCACCCAAAGGGGGGGGGTTTTGGGTACCAAATCGGTGGACTAGGCGTTTCGGGGACAGGCAGGAGGGTCGGGGAAGGTGGCAAAAGGGTTCGTGCCCCCCAAAAAGGGGGTTGCAAATGGTTCGGTAAACGGTTAACAGGAAACGATACAGGAAACGCTTTCTTTTTAGAGGTGTAAGGCCTATAGTTTCCCCCCGGCAAGGAGTCCGGGCGGAAATTTATATAGGGTCAGCTTCAAAAAACAACCAATTATGACGTTTGGCCTTTTAAATTCAGAAAATTTTTTTAACCGCGGCGCCGCCGCAAGGGGGCGCGGCCACGCATGGCAGCCCGGCAGAAGCCTGAGGACACAGGAGCGCGGCAGGGTAAGTTCGCACTCGGGGGGGGGGGCGAGCACGCCCAGGCCCGCCTGGGGGCCGCGGCGCTACTTCCGCCCCGGGGGCCGGGGAGCACGGGGGGCAACACGGGTGCCCCGCACCCCGCCCCCGGGCCGGGGACCCCCCGTGACAAAACCCCCCCCTTTGGGGCCCCCCCCTTCTTTCTGGAAAGAAAAAAACTTCTTTTAGCAAGTCACAAACCAGGAAGTTGCCCCTCCCTCCCAGATCTTCCTCCGGTCCAAATCCCCCCAATCGATGAGAAAGTGTCGTTTCCCTCTGAAGATTCATGCCAAATTTCCCCTTAGTGAACACTTTGGGGGGGCCTCCGCTTCAGGGGGGAGAGGGGAAACTTTCTTCGAGAAACGATTGGCACGACAGGCTTCACAGGATACATGAAATGGTTGGAATACGCATGGTGGGAGGAGCCAGCTTATGGGGCCCACGGGAAATTGATCTGCTTTAACACCTCAAATGGCCCCGGGAAACCGTGGCCCCATTTAAAAAAAGGGGGTTTTTGACCGGGACGTTTTTTTGGAAACAGCCACACCTTCTCACCCGGAGCGAAAAATGGGGGAGGGTTTTCCTTTTTGTCGCTGCGACTTCATGGGGCAGCAGCTTGCTGCAGGGAATTCGCGCGCTCCCAGATGGTAGCCCCATGCCCCCGGACCAGGGTGTCAGGGGCGGGAACCCGGAGGCAGAAGGCAGAGGGGAAGGGGAGGGGGGGGGATGACCCCATGACGATATAAAAAGGGGTAGACCCCCGTTTTCAGAGTCCAGAGAGGATATACGAGAATTGGGGCCCAGGCATACTGGCCCAAATCGTCTTGCGGGCCCCCAGACAAAGTGGCGAAGGTATGTTGCCCAAGGATTTTTTTGACCTCCCCCCTACCTTGGGACTGCGGGTTGGTAAGCCGAAGAAAACCCAACTTTACTTGCAACCGGAGCGGAGGGCACGCCAAATTTTGGAGCAAATTGGCCCCACGGCCCCGAGACGATTTGACGGGGGGAGGCCGTGTAACGGAAGATTTTTTTAAAAAGTAAGGTAGCGAGCCGAGGAGGGGGAGGGAAACCCCTGGGTAACGGGATGAAATGCGCCATCTTTGAAAAAGGGGTTGCTCCCCACCCAAAAATGACAGATCCCCCAAAAGAGGGGGGGGAAGGTCGGTGATGAAGTCCATAGACCTTGGGACCATGGGAACTCCGGCGTGGGAAGGGGTGCAGAAGCCCAAAACGGGCCAAAACGGGGGGTTTTTCTATCCGGGCCAGAAAAAAGGTTTTCAAAAATTCTCTTGTTCCTTGCCGGGTTTGGGCCCCCAAAATAAAAAAGCGAAGTTTAGCTGAAGTGTCTTTTGAGCGCCAGAATGCCCGGCCCCCCAAAGGAGAAATGTCCCCACTTTAAAATCCTCCCCCGGGAGAGCCGGGACGCACGTAAGTCTTCCCCCAGGGTTTGCGGGGGGGCCACCGAGCAACATAAAACCAGACTTCGGGGGGAATAAAATATGCTGAGGCCCCGGGGTTTTCCCCGATGGTATCAGGGGGGGGGGGGAAAAAAGAGAGACACCTTGACATTTTTTCTGCCGGGCGGAAGTGGATCTGGAAATAAAGCGCGAGAAAACAGCGCCCCACCGGGCTTGGCGTGGATTCAGGCCTGGGGCTGATAAAAGAACAGAAATTCTGTGATCTGAAAATAAATGTCAATGGGGTGGCAACCCCTTTCCCAGAGGTGACGCCATTCCTCCGGGGCCAGTTTTATGGCTAAAAAATTCCCGCCCCCCATGGCTAATTTTTTTTCCGCGGGGGAAAAGGTTTTTAAAAAAAACCGCAAGTGCATTCTGCCCTTGGTCCCTTTCTGATGAGAACCGCCCCTGTCCACAGACAGGCATCCACCCCAGGGAAAGATTTTTTTTGGGGTCCGGGCCGAGACGGGATAGGTCAAGGCAAAAGGCCGCTTTAAGTCCAAAAAATGCCCCCCCGGGGCCTCCTTGGCCCAGAGTCTCGGATTGGGGTTTTTTTTTTGGTAAGGGCCACAATTGGTGCCACCATGGGGAAAAAAGGTGGGGAATTTTTAAACTGGGTAGTAATTTTGCGAACCCAAAAAAAACGCTGTATGGCCCGAATTTTCCGACGGGCCCGAGGCCCACTTTTTAGAACTCCCGCTAACTTCTCTGGGTCCTCGTAGGCCTTTTTCCGAATGATGATCCTAAGAAAGGAAGGCTAGTCCGATGAAAAAGCATTTTTCCCCTTGGCGTACAACTGGTTTTCTGCGGGGGGCGACTCAGTAAAACCCGGCGCACATGCACCCGATTGTTCGGGGATCAGAGAAAAGTCAAATGTCATTAGGACATGACGCAGGAAAGAGGAGGCCCCTGAAAATGTTAACAAAATTCCCCGGAAGACCTGGGGTTGCACAATCCCCAAAGCATCCCGTATTCGAAGGTCCCCCCAGCGATTGAAGGCCGTCCTTCCCATTATCCCTTCAGGTTTTCCCAACGGGTTGTTAGCTCCCCGAGGCAATTTGAAAAAAAACTTGGCCCCCCGGGGCCGTCGAAAAAGTTCAGAGATTAGAGGGAACGGAAATATCGGTTCTTCAGGTGGGGCCTTTTAAACCACGGGAAATCCCATGCATGGACTAAAAGAACCATCCTTTTTCTACGAAAAAAAACCCGGTCCCGCGGGGACGAGGCTTGCGGAAAAAAAGCCCTTTTTTTCCCTTTTTTAGGCCGCATGCCCGGGTTTTCAGGTCGGAAACGGGGAGACCCGCCACAGGAGGACGGTCCCCCGGGAAAAAGGTCAATTGGCAGTCAAAGGGGGGATGGGACGAAGCGTCTCGCCTCTTTTTTAGAAAAGACACCCCCAAATCCTGTATTCTGCGGCAGGCCCGGGGGGAGGGCTGGGAGATGGGCTGCGGAGAGATGGCACGCACCGGGGGAGGGGGGGACCAACATTGACTCCGGGAATTCGTCCCCCCAAAACAAGCCTCGCGGGCTTCCCGTCGGCGTGGGGCATTGTTTGCAGCCAGGGTAGCCCCCCAAAAGGATCGCCGACGAAACCTTGGTAGCCGTGGGGAAAGGGAACTTCTCCTTTGGGAGACCCCCACCTTGAGGGAACCGCCTGGGGATTACTGGACCGGAGTCGCTAGGAGTTTTTCCCCTGACGGAAGAGATCACCAGGGTCTTTCCAGCCGGGCAGCGGCAGGCGATAACGGGGTACCAGGGAGGCGTTGATAAAGTTCCCAGCAGACCCAGAATCCGGGAAGGGAGGAGCCTGAAAGAGAGGCCAGCCCCCCCGTCGTGACGTACCGGGAAAAGTCAGACGGGAAAGGAAGAATTGGCACCAGGGGCGCCTCTCCTACGGGCCCCCCAGGTGGGGCGTTTCCCGGGGGCCGGGGGGCGCCCCGGGCAACCCCGGAGGAGATATCAGGACTGGGACAATACAAACAAAAATTTTCCAACGGCGACGGGATCGCCTTGGTCCCATAGGGGGCCCGGGCCACCTTCATTTTTTCCCCACTGTGGGGAACGCGATATTTTCAGCGGGGAAACTTTTGGGAAAACAGGGGCTAGCCGAGGCAGTCGGCGAGGGCAGACAGTGTACTTCCTGGCAAGCTCTTCCCGTCTCTGGTGAAACGCACATCAATGCTGGGGGCCAATGGATAGTTCGCTCAGAGAGGACGAATGTCCCCCTAGCGGCTAGTGGGCCTCCTTCACCCTCTGGGCAGGCCCTTCTTAAAAGTGGGGGCAGAGGGCTGCGTCATTCCCGGATAAATCCGAGGCCAATGTACAAATTGTATGCATAGTCCCCCACGGAGGGAGTCTCCCTGGGGAAGGGTAAAAGGGTGCGTCTCATGACGATTCACGTGCCCCGGTTTTTCCCCGAAACGCTACGGAATTCTTGGAGGGAAGGGCCGTAGGTCTGCGGTCACGGGGTCGTTCCTGCCCAAAGGGGGGTTCCCCAACCAGAAAACCCTTCCCCCGAGAGTAGGCTGACCACGAAAGCCCCCCTTTTCCCCCCGTTTTTAGGGGGAATGATCGGCCATCAACTCGACGTGCGGAGCACTGGGTATGAAACCCCTGCCAAAGCTTGGGGGCCCCCCCGAATTTAGAAGGAGAAGAGTCGCAGCCCTTTGGGGCCCCACCAAAGCCAGCGGAAAGGAGGGGGGGAGGGGAAACCCCTGGCGGGGGAAGGCGGCTGCTGCGACGGAAAAGCTGTCGCACCATGTCGGACAGTGATCCAATGTGGCTTTTGGGCAATTGCTGCGATGTTGAGCGACCAAAAGGTGGAGATCCGCAATACTGGTAAGGGGACCTTGCGGGAAACCATGGCCGGGTCTAACGTTTCGGATGCAGGGATGGATTTCCCCTGGACCCCGCAAGCGGTGGTGGTTTTAAACCTACCAGGGGGGGAATTAAGTAGAGCCCGGTTTTACCCGAGGGCCCCCGCAAACGGGGTGGGCTTGCTGCGGCGGAGAAATACCAGGGCCCCACGGGGGGGGACTTGCTTGCGGCGGAAGCCAAGGCAGTGCGGGGGTACCAAATCGTGTTAATGGCTAGTGGGGCAGGCAGGGGGTCGGACAGGTGGCGAAGGTTCGGGGTCAAGAAACGGGTTGCTAATGGGTTCGGTACACGGTAGACAGGAAAGAACAGGAAAAGCTTTCCTAGAGGCGTAAGGGGACTAAAGAAATCCGGCAAGGAAGTGCCCCGGGGGGGAAACCTTATATAGGGCAGCGGTCAGCAACAAAAAATTACGACGTGCTGGGCCCTTTTTAAATTTCAGAGAATACCGCGCTGCGCTAGGGGGGCGGGCCACGCACGGCAGTCGGCAGGAGCCTGAGGGCACAGGACGCGGGAGGTAAGTGGGTCGCACTCGGGGGGGGCCGAGCACGCCCCCGGCCCGACCCCGGGCCGCGGCGCAACCGTTTCCCCGGGCCGGGAGCACGGGGGAGAAACGGGGGCGCCCCCGCCCGCCCCACCCCTGCTGCGGGAAACCCCCCGGACAAAGGGCTATGAAAAAGCCTTTTTAAAGGGTTTTTTCACCCGCTATTCCACTTATTTTAGAGTTTTTGCAGTCCCTCGGGTGTAGGTGGTTTACAGCAATTTATTTTCAAATTCAACTTCTAGGAAACTGTTTTTCTTAAAGTGCAGGAGATTTATCTCTAAAAAGATTAAGATTACAAAATAAAACCCCTCCTTTTCATGCTCCAGCAATTACCTTTTTTAGTGAAGGTAATCTCATTAGATATAATTAGTCTGCCCAGATCTCAGTCCATGCTCTCTTAGCTAATCAGATAACAGACTTCTGTATGGTTTTCAGGTAACCATAGAAACTTGTGTGCACTTCAGAGCACATAAAAAACACTCTTATCTCATGACTAAAGAAAAATCTATTTATCAATGTATTTAATAAAAAGTCTTAATTTAACCTTCCATTTATTTTGAAAGATAATCCTTGTAGTGAGAAAACCACTCTAATCTATATTATGATGCAGGAATAATGTCCTACTATGATTAAACAGCAAAAATTGCTCTTTCTCACAAGATCAATGGAATCAAGCACATTCCCTTCCCTCTAAACTCTTTAAGCGTGCAAATCATGGTGAAACTATGCATAAGATTCAACTATGGTGGTATTTAAGCTCTGACTAGATTATCACATATATATGTAGGTTCTTCTAACCTTTGTTTGAAGAAATGCGGACAACACGGGTCGATGTTACATGTGTGGTGGGAATACCCATTTATTAAAACATTTTGGGATTCTATTTCACTCTTTCTTCACAAAATCCTTGATTTTAACTCTACCTTAACACTCGAACTTGCGGTATTGGACATAGGCCTCTTTGATATCCCTTCTTCCTATAGGACCATCTTTTTCACATACTTATAGCTGCCAGAACAGCAATAGCGCAGAACTGGAAAGAGCCTAGAGCTCCTTCTTTAATGGATGTTACCATTTGTGTACATTTTAGCTGCACTTGTATTTGGTCCTCATGGGATAAATATACTATCACTGAGTCCCTATGAGAATTGGAGCAATATAGGAGATATGTCTAAACATCTTTCTTGGTTTTATCTACAAACTGGGTTAATTTTTTTTTAGACGTTATCGTAATGTTTCTTGTCCTGTCTTTTTGCCTCCACCCTTTTTTTTATTTCCTTCCTATATGTTCCTCATCATATATTTAGGGTGACATGTCCGAAAAGTGGCGTATCTATGCCAGTTTTAGGCGCATTAAATCAATGTAAAGTGCACCTGAAAGTCCAATACTTTCTAAAAATTGCCGTCAGGTATACCTTGCATAGATTACTTAATGCGCCTAAAGTGACACATCGTATCAAAAAAGGGCGCACTGTATCAAAAAGGGCGCATTGCATCAAAAAAGGGGGCATTATATCAAAAAAGGGGGCATTGTATTAAAAAAGGGGGCATTGTATCAAAAAAGGGCGCATTGCATCAAAAAAGGGTGCATTGCTCAACACTCAGCACATAGCATATCATTGGTAGTATATGGTATGCGTCTATCGAGGCTCATTGCCCGACGGGGGCACATAACATATGTAAGGCGCCTCAATAGGTGCATTTGGCAAAGGGGGCGCACAGTGCACCATTTTTAGGTGCATTACAAAGTGTCGTTCCCATCATATAATGTGCCTAGTTTTGGTGTACGACAGTTCATTTACAACAAAAATATGGCGTAAAAAGTAGGTTTGCCGCAAAATAGAACAAAAAAACTGGCGTTGGTAAGTTGGGGCATGTTGCCCTTAGTCTTCCATGGCCCTACTTTAATTGATATGTAAGTCTTAGCAAAATGGAAGTGGATATGTTGGGCGACATGTATGAACGGGGCTGCGGCAGTAGTCTGGCATCTTTTCTGCCCGAAAACTAGCGGAGCCCCGTTCGCTATATTTTTAAAGAGCATATTTTTAATCAGGCGCACTCCAATATTAGGTGCATTACAAAATGCCCGTGGCACTATGTAATGCGCCTCAGATGGGGGGCGTGCTGGAGGCATGTCGCACTACAACAGTACAAAGCTACACATTTTAAATCCAGGCGCATTACTGCTGGAACAGGTAGAGCACTTTAAAAGTGGTTTACCTGAGCCTGAGTTGTCTCTTAATAGCTAGAAAGTGCATAAACATAAGTTATAATTAAGAAAAATATTTAGCTGTGCATATGATCCCCTTTTACTCTTCACAAAAAAGATCTTTATGGTCCTTACGGTTATCATCAAAAGACTAAGCTCCTAATGGCGTATAAAGTATTTACCCTATGGTACTCATCCTCTACAGTTTACGGTGTCCTCTTTGGGCATGTTTTCCACATTTTGTTTCCCGGTTCGTCCGTACTTTTTCCTTTTTCAAACTTAATACTATTTAAAAGAAATGATCTGTAACTCTTTACACAGATTGTATTGCATTGCTCTATTGAAAGTATTTAATTTTATGTAATTCTCAATTGTTTTTGCTTACATGTTATTTCTTAAAGGGGTTGTCTCACTACATTGAATCATCTTACTTCAGTCCTGTTTTCTTGGTTTCACTTTGAATTCAGGGACGTGCTTACTGGCTTCCACTAGACTGCAGTAGAAGCCAGGTGTGTAGCTATAGCAACCAGTGCTGGCTGCCTATCAGAAGAGATCAAACAGGTCTGTAGCTATAGAGACCTGAGGAACTGATGCAGCCCATACAAGAGGGGATATCTCAAAATAGGTAGGATACAGTTAATGGACATATATTGTAAAGTGCCTTGTTTTTGCAAGATCTTTAACATAAAGAAGCAATCCTTGTAGAGAAACAACCCCTTTAATAAACATGTTTAAAGAAATAACCTCATGGACAGGTGTGGTGCTGTTTCAGAAAAAAACAGCTATGTTTCGTATTTTAACTCTGGACAATCTCTCTTTAACTCATGGTCATTGGTTTCATACATAGCTGCGACCAATAAGCAATAGAACGCTTGTGTCTGGCTCTGGCCATAAGCTCAATACAGAGGCATAAATATCAAGCAGCTCTGTGGCATCTGATGTTTTGCTTCCTATTGCAGCTGTATGCAGGTGGTGCAATGCTGTCACTCTGTTATGGACCTAGACACCTGTGACTTAGTATTCAGTTTGGGGCAACTGTTTTACCATAGTTTTCAAGTGCATTTGCTTACTTATGATTCACAAACAGATACTAGTGTTAACGCTTCCAGGGACCGCCAGGTACCTGGTACAGGAGTAGCATTTGCCCATATGGGTAAAGCAGCCCTGGGCAAGGAGACTGTAAAAAAAATGTATCCCATCTTTGTTGTGATAGTGCTAACCTTAGTTTACATTAGGTAGAGTTCATTGTATACACATATATACGGCTCCTACTGAGTTCAATACTAGCTACACAAATCCACATGGAGTTAGTCCACCTTAGTAGTAGCAGCATACAGCAAGAATTATATTTTTTATTGAGTCACAGAAATATTGGATAGAACTTTTGGTAGGCCTATGTAAAAAAATCCATCACAGCTCAAAGCTGGATTGGCACTATATTGCAATCAAGGAAAGGACTTGGTCATGCCATGACATTTTCTATCTCTGCTTATGTTATTTAATGGGTTGTCCATTAAAAAAAATTCTACTGAACTGGGGTCTGGGTGGGCACTGAAAACTCTCCTTTTTGTACGGAGCGGTAGTTGGATATTTTCCATTGACTTCAATGAGAGCCTTGAAGTAACATATACTAGATACAAATACACACATACAGGCCTCTGCTTTTATTTTTTTGCATATACAAAATATTTATAACTACGAGCATGTATTTAAAATATATAGCTTATAATTATATTAGGTTAACTATCTACAACTATAAAAGAGCCTCTAAAAAATTCCATTAGTCTAGCCCTAACTCCAACCCTAACCATAACCACAGGATTAATGTTAAGGTTAGAAATAGGGTTAGGGTTGGACTAACTCTAACCCCGGAGTGCTCCAGATGTTCGCAAGAGCTAGGATTGGAGTTAGCCCAAACTCTAGCCCTATCTCCATTCTAAACATAATCCTGTGTAACATCTCAGGCACCCCAGACCCTGTCCAACCCTAACCCTATCTCTAACCTTGCCCTATTGGTAAAGTCAGGATTGGAGTTAGGCTTAGGGCCTAAACTGACCCCAATCCTAATCCTAGGATCAGTGTCAGCATCATACTTACCCACCATCCTGTTTTTTCCTTTGAGATTCCTGGAAACCAAAACACAAAAGGGAAGTAATTCAAATAATGTAATGAAAACTCTGCTCCAGAAAGGGTATTTTCATCCGAATAGTGTCCGTTTCTGGAGCAGTTGGCAGGTTTAGTTAGGATTGGAATTAGGATTAGGGCTAGATTAACGTAAACTTTAGGGTTTCTAAGATGTGCTCCAGATTTGCCCAACATGTCTATTGATGTTCCTATACAATTTGAAGGCCTAAACAAATGCAGACTTGAATAGGATTTCTGTTTGAGATATCCTTAACCAGAATATTGGGACAAATAAATTTCAATAGACTAACTAAATTTTAATAAAATAAAATATACAGTGGGGGGAGGGCTTCTTCAGAGACTTGCTGCATCTTCCTATGATTTCATTTTATGCCTTGCATTAAAGGGGTGCTCCCACTATGCACTTCGAAGGCATATGAATAGAATATGTCATGTGATAGGTGTGGCTCCCCTCTTTGGGACCTGTACCTGTGTCTCAGAATAAAAAGTCAGTCGCGCTTGCACGTGACTCTATTCTGTTCTATGGGAGCTATGAGTATAGGTGACTGCCATGTTCAGCTCTACTACGTTCTACCATAGAACAGCATAGAGAGCTGTCCACAAGCGCAACAGTCTCTTCCATTCTAAGACTTTTGGGGTCTGTTCCCAACATAGGTATGCTTCCCAGAGGTGCCACCTATCAGACTTTGCTAATTCTATCAATATGCCATCAAAGTGCATTTTATTATTATTATTATTATTATTATTTATTTTAAAACACCATTTATACCAGGGCACTGTACATTCAAGGGGGTTTACATACATACCAGCAAACAAAAACAAGATGTGTGGCTCACCTGATTAGGGCTATGGTTTCTGTTCTGGAGGATCCGCTTGAGTGTAATGATCCCAGGGCGTGCCGCCGGCCAAGCAGTTAGCAAACAACAACAACAAGATTCTGAAGCGCCTATGCAGCTCCGTGGTGCGGGATGCACAGCAACAAACAGCTTCTTCGGCCGGTATTGATTAAAACTCATATATTTATTTCAACACTGACAGTGAACAAGAGCACTGAGCTTGAAACGCGTCTGTCGGGCGCATTGCGTTTTGGCATATGTACATATGGCTGCTTTTTACATGTGTTGAAATAAATATATGAGTTTTAATCAATATCGGGCGAAGAAGCTGTTTGTTGCTGTGCATCCCACACCACGGAGCTGCATAGGCGCTTCAGAATCTTGTTGTTGTGGTTTACATACATAATCTAGATCCAAACAAGCATAAAGGGTTATACCAGCTTCAACTCGCAAGTGAAGTTAAAATTATTCTTCTTTACTTCTCCATATTAAAAATTCAAATGTTTTGAAACAAACATCACATATATAATGCACACATTACATCCCCTGGCTGACGCGTTTCGCATGTAATGTGTGTGTTATATATATGATGTTTCAAAACATTTGAATTTTTAATATGGAGAAATAAAGAAGAATAATTTTAACTTCATGTCAGGGCTAGGCTGTGCTCAGGCTGCAGGGATCTACAGGCTGCAGCAGCTGATCAGCGACCCCACCTTGATACACTTGCTGCTGGCAGCTCTGTGAGTGACAGACGCCCAGCCACTCCTGACAGGGGACGTGTCGCACCAGCCAATGGGAGGACTCGGAGGCCGCTCAATCAGCTACAGGGGCGGTATCCAGGAATCCCATTTAAAACTCCTGAAGGCTGAGTGCAGTGCCTGTGATATTCCTGGCTACCTTGTTACTTGTTCTTGTGTTTGCTTATCCGTATACCTGACCTCGGGCTGTTCTCCTGACCCCGGCTTGTCTCCTGTTTTTGTACCTCGCTCCCGTTTAGCTTTTGACCTCGGCTTGTTTACGTTTATCCCTCTGGTTCTGATTTGTGGCTTTGGCGTTCCCATTTTGTTATTTACCCGGACTGTCTCACTATTCTACTTCCTGACGGCCCCAGCACAGGCAGAGCAGGGACTGTCGCCCAGTTGCCGTCTGCCGCCTAGGGCAGCACGTCAAGCAGGCAGGGACAGTGGGCTGGGTTCCAGTCAGGGCTCACTGTACCTCCCTTGACGTGACATTATCACAGGCCGAAACCGTTACTGCTCTACCTTCATTATGGACCCCATAACAGCTCTGGTAGAGCAGATGCAGGGGCTAACCCAGCTAGTCCAGGATCTGGTGCTGAGGGTAGAAGAGCAGGAGGCTACCCCAAGTCAGAGGGTCCCTGCACTACCTTCCCCTCCTGTGGAACCCCCTATCCAGTTGCCTGACAGGTTCGCAGGTAACAGGAAGGCCTTCGCGTCCTTTAGAGAGGGTTGTCGCCTGTATTTTAGGCTCCGCCCACTTACCTCGGGGAATGAGGAACAAAGGGTGGGAATTGTTATGTCCTTACTTCAGGGCTCCCCCCAGGAGTGGGCATTTTCGTTACCGCCTGACTCGCCTGAACTGTCTTCTGTGGACAGGTTCTTTGCCGCTTTATGGGTACTTTTTAATGACCCTGATAGGGAAGCTGTGGCTGAGGCTCAGCTGACCACCTTGGGGCAGGGTAAGAAGACTGTGGAGGAGTTTTGCTCCGAATTTCGTCGCTGGTGCGTTCCGTCTGGGTGGACGACCCAGCTCTCAGATCCTAGTTTAGATTAGGGTTAGCTGACCATGTGAAAGACTTATTGGTGGCTTACCCTACCCCTGGTACTTTAGATGAGGCTATGGCACTAGCCGTTCGTCTGGACAGACGTTTTAGGGAGAGAAGGCAGGAAAAGGTTCCCCCCTCCGGTGGTCCCCACCATGGTCACCCCTAAACCCTTTGTTTCTGATTTAAACTTAGAGGAGCCCATGCAAGTGGGGGCTTTTTCTGTCACTGCGGCTAACGACCGTAGGACTACTCGTCGCATCCAGGGGTTGTGCTTCAACTGTGGTGAAGATGGACACGGCATTCGGGAGTGCTCCAAATGGAAGACCAGGTCTGAAAAACTTCAACGCCTAGGTGGTCAGCAGGAAGATCACCTAGGCGAGCAGGTATTTCCTATTGTATCTAAAAAATTGTTGCTACCAGTTAAGACTTCATATTTGTCGCGGTCTGGTTCTGGGAGTGCGTTTGTGGATTCTGGATCTGCTTCTAATTTTGTTGATGCGTCTTTCACCAAACGTCTGGGCCTACCTTGGAGACCGCTTTCGGACTCGCTGCGGGTTCTGGCTATTGACTCCACTCCACTAGCTCGGGGCACAATCCAATATTGTACTCCTGAGCTGGAGATGGTGGTCGGATCCATACATATTGAAAAGTGTATTCTATTCGTCATGGAGGGGCTGCCCGCTGATTTGGTTTTGGGGCTGCCCTCGCTTCAGAAACATAACCCAGTGTTTGACTGGAATTCAGGGAAATTAGTCAGGTGGGGACAACGGTGTGTTGACAGATGTTTCCACCTGTACCTGAACGTCCATATGTGGTTCAGGAGGTGGTTAACCCAGTGGCTTATCGGTTGAAATTACTCTCTTCTCTCCGTATACATAATGTTTCCCGTCGTGCACTTCGTGAGAGGTATATTCAGCCTGTGACTCCTTCTCCAGTTTGCATAGAGGGGGAGTTAGAAAATGAAGTCGCCCGTATTTTAGATTCGCGTAAGGCCCAAAGGTCACTACAGTACCTGGTCCATTGGAAGGGTTATGGTCCTGAGGAAAAGATCATGGGTCCGGCGAAATCATCCATGTGATCGCCTGGTGAGGAATTTTCCCTGAGGCTCACCTGGACAAACCCAGACCAGGGTCCGGTGGCCCCTCCTAAAAGGGGGGGTACTGTCAGGACTGTCTCACTATTCTACTTCCTGACGGCCCCAGCACTTAGGCAGAGCAGGGACTGTTGCCCAGTTGCCGTCTGCCGCCTAGGGCAGCACGTCAAGTTGGCAGGGACAGTGGGCTGGGTTCCGGTCAGGGCTCACTGTACCTCCCTTGACGTGACACCACTTGCGAGTTGAAGCTGGTATATCCATTTGTGCCTGCTGACAACGGAGATAACATTTCACTCCTTACCGTGCTTCCTTGTGTGAAATTTACTTGGGATTTCAAGGAGGGCAGGTCACTCAGTGTGTACAGTTCTATAGATCCAAACAAGGTACAATGACTAACAACTGGTCCAGAGGAAGAGAGGACCCTGCCTGCAAAGGCTTACAGTCCAAATGGGAGAAGGAAAGAGACAGGAGGGGAGGGGAAGACATGTTTGTGGGGTGGTGTAGTGACAGCAGGTTTATTATAGGTTATAAGTAGTGTTGATGGATCAGTTCGAGAAAAGTTAAGTTCAAGTCGAACTTCTTGATTTTTTAGAACTCGAACCGAACCAAGCTTTTTATGGTTCGGTCGAGAAAAATTTGCGTTCGAGACATGTGCTCGACGCGCCATTTTTAGTTTCCCTTTTAGCTGCTTACTGCAGTTTTGGTGGCCATCCAATCAGTGCACAGCACAGAAGAGTGTCAAAAATATCATTACTGAGGGTGTAGGGATCTCATTGGCTGCTAAAATCACATGACCCTGTTATATGTATTTCACTGTTTTTCCTGGTGAACACCATTTCCAGTTCACTCTCTATATTGAACACACTGCTCTCTGTCTGCTTGCTTGATTGCATGCAGGCACACGATTTCTCAGCAATTTTAGACAGGAAAAGCTGCTAGTTAGATTAGTTAGGGGGGCAGCAAGCTTAGAGAATCATAGACAGCAATAGTGAGGAACTTTTGTATTGCTGGCCGCATCTTTCCCATCTTTTTTCTAAGTGCCCAAAAGTTAATTTCTCCTATTTTTGGGGTCCAGCTATTGCAGAAGACACCATCAGCAAATCTGCAATAGAAAGAAATCACTTTCAAATACTGGTTGCTTGCTGAAAATTTGATTGAGAGCCCAAAAGTTTATTTTTCCAGTTTTGGGGGCACAGCTAGTGCATAAGACATCGTTAGCAAATCTTCAATAGAAAGAAATTTGCTTTCTGCAAATTATTGGGATTGAAGAAAAGTACAGTTTTGCAGTGTTGCTGCTAGAGTTCTTCCATAAGAGCCGTTAACAAATCTCCCATACAAAGAAATCTCTTTCTAATACTGTTTGCTTGCTGCAAAATGTTGGGATTGAAAACAAGTACAGTGTTGCTGTGTTGCTGCTAGAGTTCTTCCATAAAACACTGTTAACAAATCTGCCATAGAAAAAAAACAATTTCTAATTGTGGGTGCTTGCTGAAAAATTTTGGGATTGAAGAAAGCTTCATTTTTCCAGTGTTTGGGGTAGAGTTCTTCCATAAGAGCCTTTAACAAATCTCCCATACAAAGAAATCTCTTTCTAATGCTTTTTGCTTGCTGCAAAATGTTGGGATTGAAGAATAGTTCTGTTTTCCAGTGTTGCTGGTAGAGTTCTTCCATAAGAGCCGTTAACAAATCTTTACCTTTTTAATATTTATCTTTTTGAACATGGATAGAACTAGAGGTGGTAAGCGAGCAAGGAGAAGCATAGGATGTGTAGCTAGAGGTACGAGACAAAGGACTCCTTCCAGTGCTCCGAACAACACACAAGTGAGCACATCATCAGTCGCAGGACCGTTAGGCCTGTCATCGCTTGGTCAGTTCCCTGTGAATCTCAGTACTGAAGAGTGTCGACAATTTGTTCTTCTGTGGTTAACACACCCTGAATTCAGTGGTTTTACCGCCTCTTCCTCTCAGTCATGGCCACTCATTATCATCATCATCATCAATCCAACCTGAAGCAAACACGGCCAAATGTCACCCAACATACAGACCACTCTAGATAATCCATATTCTGAAGACCTCTTTGATGACACAATGCATTTGGGGTCAGAGAGCATTTCAAAAGATCAAGAGGAGAAAAAGGATGATTTTGTCTGCTGTGACGCCCAATCACTGATGCCCTCAGAGGAGGAGAAGGAAGCTGGTCCGTTGCCAGAAATATCAAGCAGTCAGTGGTGCTTCACAGTGCCTGTGGCTTCTAGCCCGCAGCTTCAGGATGTAGGCTGTCAGGAACAGGAAGTCACCTGTGATGATGATGATGACATTGCAGATCCAACGTGGTCTTTTGAGCAGCAGCTGGCGAGTGCATCATCAGTGGAGGAAGAGAATGATGGGGTAGTGTCAGTTCCGGTCCAGCCTCAGAAAGGGAGAGGGTGGTCGCACAAGTCCGCTGACATTTCTCCACCAGCCCTGGTCAGTGGTGGCAGCGGGAACACTGCTACAAGGTTTTCACAGTCAAAGAGGTCCAGGACCTGTGAAGCCTGGGCCTTTCCCGATCAAGCCTCAGATTCTCCAACTGACGTCATATGCCAGATTTGCTTTCACTGTGTCAGTCGAGGAAAGAATATAAAGAGTTTAAGCACCACAAGCATGAGCAGCCACATGCATGTAAAGCATGAATTGCTGTGGAGGAGTCACTTGGAGAAAAAAGGCCATACAGGTCCTGGGCTTCCAACCACTGTGACATCTACTGCCTCCTCCGCCACTTCCAAGGCCCAGCAGTCCTCTGCTGCCGATGTGCCGGAACAGCATGAGCAAGCACCATTCCTAGTCCCAGACAATGGTGTCCAATTCCCACCACCAGCAACACAGCCTACACCTTCCCCTTCTACCAGTCTGACCTGCACATCATACAGTGGCCAGTACGTCATCCAGCCTTCTGTTTACCAAGTATGGGAGCAGAAGAAATGCTTTCACCCCAACCATCCCAAAGCCAAAAGCCTGAATGTCGGCATTGCCTGGCTGTTGACCTTGGAAATGTTGCCTTTCTGCCTGGTGGACACATATGGGTTCCCCCACGTCATGGCCCTCGCATGCCCCCAATATCAGATGCCGAACAGGCATTTATTTGCCAGAAAAGCTGTCCCTGCCCTGGCCAGCCACGTTGCAGAAAAGATCTCTAGTGTGTTGGCTGCATCTGTGTCCACCAAAGTCCATCTCACTACAGACACATGGAATAGTAAGCAAGGTCAAGAGCATTACATCTCCCTGACTGCTCACTGGGTGAGTTTTGTGGATGACGGTGATTCTGGTGATGGGTCTCGGCTGACACTCTTCCACACTACAGGGATGGTTCAGAGACCAGATCTCGACGGGTAGCATCACGTGCCAAGAGAAACCAGGCCGTTCTCAAATTAATCTGTCTTGGAGACCGTCAACACACAGGTCAAGAGCTGTGGATGGCTCTGTGCACTCAGACCGACCAGTGACTGGGTGCTAAGAACCTGGCGCCAGGCAAGGTGGTGTAATGGGAGAAATCTCCTTGCTGCCCTTAGAATTGGTAGATTTATGCACATCCCTTGCCTGACTCTCATCATGAACCTGGTTTCTCAAGGGTTACCCAGGTCTTGACTGTCTGCTGAGGAAGGCTCAAGGTCTGAGCTCACACTTCCGGCGTTCGCAAACTGCTTCTGCACGACTGGCAGCTTTGCAGTGTCATATAGGCCTCCCGTCAATCGTCTGATATGTGACGTGGCAACACACTGGAATTCCACCCTCCAGTGATTGTGGCAGCAGCGTAATGCAGTATTAAGTGTCGCATAGCCTGACGAGCAGTGGTGCGGGCCTTGGGGTGTTGACCCATAGAGAGTGGAGGCAGGTGAAGGATCTCTGCACCATCCTTGTGAGTTTTGAAGAAGCCAGCAAAATGGTCAGTCAGGGAGATGGCATTGTTACCATGATCATTGTGGTCATATTTTTACCGGAACAAGCGTTAGACACTCTGCAGCAGCAGTTCCCAGCATTGATGGAGGAGGAGGTGAACACAGAGCCGTACTTGCCGGAGGATGTAGAAGGCCCGACTGTTTCCACATTGTATAGGTCTTCTTTAGGCCGTGGTTCTAGGTCTAGAGCAGGTGCAGGTTGGCAGTTCAGCTCACAGAGTACAGCGCATGAGGCTAGCCAGGGCTCTGGGACAGTCAGGATGATGAAGTGGAGGAGGATGATGAGGCAGGGGTGGACACCACCGATACCAATTACCTTTCAGTGGTAAGAAGTTGGCACAGATTACAGGAAGAGGAGAAAGATCTGTTTATTTCCCCTCAACCCTGAGGCTTGGGAGATCCTGGCAGAATCTCACACATGAGTAGTTGGAAGCTACATTACCTGCAACATGATCCACGCATCAAGGCAATCAAAATGAATAGTGATTACTGGATGGCCACCTTCCTTGATCCACGTTACAAATCAAAAGTGAGCAATTTATTTCCACCCACACAAATTGACAGTAGAATGCAGGAATTTGAGACAGTGTTCATTGACCAATTCAAGACATCTATTGCGTCTTCTTCCCATTCTATTGTCACAATGGAACAACGTCAACAACGTGACAGCAGTAGAATGGCAAGTAGCCACAGCAGCAGGCAGTGTATCATAAGCCTACTGGGTGACATTTTTCAATAATTTTTTACCAACTCAACATTTTATGAAAGGCAGGGCATCATTCAGACACACATAGACAGCCTTAAGACCATGGTTCATGACTACTTGTGGCTCAGCACTGATGTTTTGGACTTCATCTGGACCCATTCAACTTCTGGGTGTCCAAAATGGATTAATGGCCTCAGCTTGCAAAACACGCCATGCAAATTTTATACTGGCCGGCAGCCAGCGTTATCTCGGTATGCACCTCAGCACAGCTGGCGGGGTGATAACCGACAAACATATCCATCTTTCCCCTGATAATGTGGATCGTTTCACATTTATCAAAATGAATCAAGCGTGGATCTCACCGACTAGTAAACTGTAGCACGTCTTCTTGACAATATAAAATACACATTCCATCAGTCATCTATGAACATCAGTCAGTCTGTCAGGAATCTCCTTCTATACCTTGGAACTTGTTAACTGTGTTTGCCCTTACGTTTGCCCTCAGTCAAGATGGTGGATCGTATCTCTGCTGGGTGCCATCTTATTTCCTGTTTCTTGTTGTCAGCATATATAAACTCCTCAAGCCAGAGGCTATGTCTACACTGCATCAGAGAAAAAACGGCCCCAAAAGCGGGCCGTTCTTTCTCTGATGCAGGACCGCGGCTTTTGTCACGCTTTGTGCAAAAGCCGCGGCCGCTTCTCATTTTCCCGACGTCCCCCATACAATAGCATTGTATGGGAAGACGTCAAGAAGACGAGAAGCACCGGCGTATTATACAACATGTTGTATAATACGCCGCTGCCGAAAGACGGGCAGAGAAAAGACGAGCTGTGTAGACAGCAACTCGTCTTTTCTATTGCCGGCTATGGGACCGCACTGACGAGCGTATCTGCGGCGCTTTTAAAAAACGAAAAGCGCCGGAGATATGATTGTAATCATGTGCAGTGTGGACATAGCCTGACTTCCATTGCTTGAGTATTGCGCTTACCTCCTGCTTGCAGTCCTCTAGCCTGGAACTTGCTTTCCTGTTAGTTCCTTACCTTTGCGGTTTACCCTGCAAACCTCTGATACCTACGTATCACTACTGAGCTTCTCCTGACCTCATCTGGATCCAGTCTCCATCTCTACTGTCTCCTGTTCCAGTCTGCAATTGCCTTCACTGTGTTCAAGCCAGTTCACGCCACTGGATTCCAGCTGTATCCACTAGTATTGTGACAGGATACTCAAGCCATAAAATGGAGTCCGCTGGGACTGGGAATCCGGAAGTTCGCATCAAGCAGCTTCAGACTGCTTTGGCTAACATGCGCACCGAGATGCAAGCATTAAAAGTCAAATAAAATGCTTATAAAGGCCATAATATCCAAGTTTATGGACAAGCAATTCAGGACCTACGCGAGACTGTGAACGCATTATCCGACCGGATAGTCCACCTGGAGAATCAAGCTTCTGTACCACCTACTTCGGTGCCTGTCATGAGCCCGAAATTGCCACCCTTCAGATTCGGGGGAGATTGTGACAAATTCCGGGGCTTCCTCAATCAATGTAGGCTCTACTTCGACGCAAATCCTATGCAATTTCCTACCGATAGATCGAAGGCCCTGTGTATTATTATGCTGCTGACACACAAAGCCAGTGCCTGGGCCAGTCCTTTAATTGAAACTCAAGACGCCCGGCTGAATCACCTGAAAGAGTTCATCGACGCCATGAGTCAGATGTTTAATGAAGCGGCAATACTAGCCTTGCGCCAGGGCAAATGCCCTGTTGCCGAGTATGCCATGGAGTTCAAGAGGTGGGCAGTCGTCACCAAATGGAATGATGCAGAAAAAATTTCTTTTTTTAGGAAAGGACTACGCAGCGCAGTAAAAGATGAACTTGCCAGTGCAGAGGCCCCCTTAGGTTTGGATGCCTTCATTAATCACTGCATTCAAATCGATACCTGACTGTCTGAACGACGGCAGGAGAGGTGGGCTACTCTAAATTTTGATACCAAGCAGACCCTGCCGGTCCTGTCAGCTTTCCCAAGGAACCTCAAGGGAAGATCCACAAAGAGTCAGGAATTGAGCCTATGCAAGTTGATTCCATACTAAAGCGTAAAAGCACAGAAAGAAGGGAGCACCGGCTCTGGGAGAGTCTTTGCTTTTATTGTGGAAAGTCTGACCACTTCCTTATCAACTGCCCTAGCCATCCACGGAGATTGGTGGCAGCCATCATGGATCCTGACTCCTCAGATGGAGAATCCATTGCTTCAGAGACTGAGTTATCTGAAACAGCAGTTGTCCATTCCATCTCATCAGTGGCGCCTCATATTAAGAAAGAGAACAAAGACTCTCATTGCTCCCTTCCCATCAAGTTCCTGGTTAACTCTCAGTGGGTATCTACCTCGGCTATGGTAGACTCGGGGGCAAGTGGCAATTTCATGGACCTGTCCTTTGCTCAGAAGCATGGGGTTAAATTTCAGAAGAGACTCTCACCTGTGGTAATGGAAACTGTAGATGGATCCCCACTGAACTCAGGGCCAGTTGGCCAAGAGACAGAACCACTCGAGATCATTATGACAGCCCATCATCGTGAAGTTTTGTCTTTCCTATTGATCTCTTCTCCACACTTCCCTGTCATCCTAAGCCTAACCTGGCTGCAAGCACAGAACCCAGTTATCAGCTGGGAAACCAAGGAGATAAGATTCACAGCGGGGGATGTCCTTTTCTTAGCTCATTTTGAGCAAGGCCCTGAAGATCCAGCTCAGGACAACAAAATATTAGAGCTACCCTCGGAATACAGGGAATTTGCAGACACCAACAGCACACCGAATGCAGACCATCTCCCCCCCACCGCGACTCTCTGATGGTCCCATAGACTTGCTCCCAGGTGCCCCGATACCTTTTGGAAACATCTACCCTTTGGCAGGTCCGGAATTAAAAGCCCTCAAGGATTACATATAAGAAAATCTGGCTAAGGGGTTCATCCGCCCATGTTCCTCACCAGCGGGGGCTCCCGGGGGCTTTGTTAAAAAGAAGGACGGTTTCTTAAGACCTTGCATTGATTACAGAGAACTTAACAAAATGACCATCAAAAACCGTTATCCTCTACCACTAATCCCTGAGCTACTGGAGAGAGTGTGACATGCGAAGATCTTTTCCAAATTAGATCTTCGAGGTGCCTATAATTTGGTCCGTATCAGATCTAGAGACGAATGGAAAAGGGCTTTTAGGTCACGTTATGGACACTTTGAATATTGTGTTATGCCTTTTTTCCCTGCCACCTTCCAACATCTCGTCAATGACATCTTCAGAGACCTCCTGGACCAGTTCATAGTCATCTATCTGGACGATATCCTTATTTTCTAGAACTCAATGGACGAACACCAGAAACATGTGAAGCTAGTTCTGGAGAGGCTAAGAGAGAACCAACTTTACATCAAGATTGAAAAATGTGAATTTCATCAAACCAAGATCCAATTCCTTGGTTATATAATTTCACCTCTTGGTCTACAAATGGACTCTAGTAAGATCAAAGCAATAATAGACTGGCCTACCCCCAGAAACATAAAAGACGTCCAACGTTTCATAGGTTTCGCCAACTTCTATAGACGTTTCATCAAGAATTTCTCGGAAATAATCTCTCCAATCACACAGTTGACTAAGAAGAAAAATGCTTTTGTTTGGTCTCCTCAAACACAAGAATCCTTCTCTCTTCTAAAAGACAAGTTCACTACAGCCCCTGTATTAGTTCATCCTGAACCTGAACTTGCCTTTATTGTGGAAGTAGACTGTGCTGTAGGGGCTATTCTGTCTCAGAGAATGGGAGAGCTTATTACATCCTTGTGCGTTTTTCTCCCGACGTTCATCACCTGCTGAGAAGAATTATGATGTGGGGAATAAAGAACTATTAGCTATTGTTGCAGCCTTTAGGGAATGGAGACATCATCTTCAAGGAACCTCACAGCAATATGCAGTATGCAGTATGGTTCTCAATCAATTCAACTTTGTAATCTCGTACAGGCCCGGATCCCGTAATGGCAAGGCGGATGCTCTATCAAGAATGTTCTCCAATGATTCCACTCCTACTATTCCGCCCAAGACCATTGTTCCTGAGTCTAATGTTGTGGGAGTAACCCATAATAAAGACTTGCTTAAAGAGATAAGAGAGGCCTATAACACCGACTCCTTACTGTCCCGACCACCTGATGATGTACAGTTAGTGCTTAAAAACAAGATGTGGACCCACAGGCAGCAGCTATACATACCTGAAACCGTAAGACTGAAGATTCTGAGGCTAGCCCATGATTCGAAGATTGCTGGTCACAAAGGAGTGCAGAAGACGCAGGAATTTTTATCCCGATTCTTTTGGTGGCCCAATTCTCTACAGGATGTAAAGAAGTATGTAACATCATGTGACATCTGTGCTAGATGCAAGACTCCACGTTCTTCACCCACGGGTTTGTTACAACCTTTGCTGGTACCCTCTCGCCTCAGGGGTTCTATTTCCATGGACTTTATTGTAGATCTACCTACCTCTAAAGGGAAGAATACAATTCTCGTAGTCAGGGCTGCCAATAGAAATTTTGGGGCCTCATACAGCCAATGTGCCTGGTCCCCCTCTCCATGTCCCACCCCAAACATGCCCCTTCCCAGGCACCACCCCAAACATGCCCCTCCCCGGCACCACCCATTCACTGCTGTAGCCCCACCCCCTTTCATGTCCTCATTAGCATTTCCTAGTTTGAAAAATATAACTTGTTTTGGCCAAAAAATTTTGAAGCCTGCCACCATGCCAAGGTAGACTCTTTTGGCAGGGCCCTACTCTACTCTAACTTTAATGTACTTGTAAATTGTGTAAAATAAGTACTTAAAATAAAGATAAGTGTCATGTTTGTGGGAGTTTTGTTTTTACGGCATTCAATCCTTGGTATAAATGATGTGTTCTCTGTATTCGACAGGTTGATCCGCATCCGCCAATACCAAACATGTAGGGTTTCTGTTATGTTTCGGTACCATAAAAAATTCCAGTTACTATTTTTGAAATTCGCATCGAAACACCATTTTGTGCGGGAAATAACTTTTTTGTACTAACACCTACAGACCTAAGTGAGGCGGCATTTTTTGTGGGCTGAAGTGTACTTTTTATTGCTACCAGTTTGGAATACATGCCACTTTTTTGATCGATTTGATTCTAATTTTTAGAGGACGTGAAATGACCAAAAAACTGCAATTTTGGTATTTGGAATTTTCTTCTACAGTGTTCCGTGTACGGTTATGTCTCCACTGCATCGGACAAAAAACAGCCAGAAAGTGGCCGTTTTTTCGACGATGCACGGCTGCGGTATTTGTCACGCTTTGTACAAAAACCGCGGTCGCTTCTCGTTTTTTTGCCGTCACCCATACAATTGTATTGGAAGACGGCAAGAAAACTAAAAGCGTCGGCGTATTATACAACATGTATAATACGCCCGCGCCGAAAGACGAGCAGAGAAAAGACGAGCTGTGGAGACTCCAGCGCGTCTTTCCTATTGTAGTCTATGGGGCTGCGGGAAAGGATCGTATCTTGGGCGCTTTAAAAAAAAACAAACTAAAAAGCACCGTAAAGCTGTGCAGTGGAGACATAGCCTATGGGATATCTGATGTTATATTTTAATAGATTGGACTTTTTCAGATGGGGCAACACCAAATATGGGGAACTATTGTATTTATCTTATTTGTAAAATGGCAAAAGGGGGAGTAATATCAACTTTTAAGGGTATGTTCCCCCGGAGTCTTGCCTCCATATAAACATCCGCTTTTCTGATGCGTCTCTGGGTCCATCAGAACAGACCAAGAGACGGATCTAACAATTAGCAGTGAGATTGTCACTGCCGGCAATGAGGAACACGCAGCTGCGTTCATGAGAGATCGCCGCTGCGTGTTTGTTTTGCGCCTGTCGGGTCCACTTTTTGGATGCGATCAAAGAATTGCATGTCACTTCTTTGATGGCATCCGCAAGAAAAGCGGATGTTCATATGGAGGCAAGACGCTGTGTGAACATACCCTAAGTCTATGTTCACACGGCTTATTCAAGCCGTAATTGCGGGACGGATTTCGCCCGCAATTACGGCATGTGTACGGGGGCGGTGGGGGGGGGCAGCTCGCCGGCCCCATAGACTTTCATTATCCACGGCGCGGATCCCACCGGGATAATGTGCATGTCACTTATCTCCCCGCTCGCCGTACTGTGCGAGTGGGGAGAGGAGGCGTAATCCATAGTTCTCTATGAGACCTGGGACAGATTTGCGCCATATTTGAGCGCAGTACAGCGCGGAATACGGGACCAAATCCGTCCCAAAATAAGCCGTGTGAACATAGCCTAAGACTTTTTTATTTTTTTACACTTTAAAACGTTTTTTTTACATTCACTTTAAGGACCCTCTCCTGGCCGTGTGTGAGTGAGAGAGGGCTCCTTCTTCTCACTCACACACCCCCACATACCCAAGGAGGGGGAGGAGGGGGCCTTCTCAGCTACCCACACGGCTCATGTATGGCTGAGTGCCATGTGTGTGGGGGGCACCCCTCCTCCCCCCTGGCCATGTGGGTGCTTGAGAGGGCCCCCTTCTACCCCCGGCTGTGCGTGTGGTGGGGGGCCCCCTCTTCCTTCCGGGCCATGTGGGTACATGCACAGCCGGGCCAGCCAGAACCATGGGGGGCCAGCCGGAACCATGGGGGGGTCCCCCTTCACCCACTCGGGCCAGCTAGAACCATGGGGGCCCCCCTTCACCCACCTGGTCCAGCTAGAACCGGCTGTGCGTGTGGTGGGGGGACGCCTTCTCCCCCTTCTGGCTGGCCCGGGTGGGTGAAGGGGGGGCCCCCACGGTTCTAGCTGGCCCCCCACGGTTCTGGACTGGCTGGCCTGGGCACCGCACCGGGAACGCTGCTGAGAGGAGGTCCCGGCTCCCGGCACAGCTGCTGCACTCAGCGCTTCAGTAAGAAATCTACTTACATAATCCCTGCGCGCTGACACGCTGGAGACGGGGTCGGGACCTCCTCCTCTCCCTGCCGCTGCCGCTGTGTGACCAGCGGCGGGATGCAGAACGATTTGAATCCATGAAGCTCCGCCCGAGGGGCGGGACCTCATGGATTAAAATTAATCACATCCCGCCCACAGCCACAGAGAGAGGAGGAGGTCCCGACCCCGGCTCCAGCGTGTCAGCTTGCAGGGATTATGTAGGTAGATTTCTTACTGAAGCGCTGAGTGCAGCAATTTTTCTATGTAAGGCAGCGGAGGTGGAGCGCAGCGGTGCTGGGAGCGCGGGCCCCCTCCCAGCACCGCTGACACTCTCCGGCCACCACCACTGGGCCCTATGTAGAGCGTGGCGCTCGGCTGCGCCGTGCTCTACTACTACTGAACAATGTATGAAATAAGCGGGCCTGCTTTAAGCGGGCCCCTTTTTTCTCCAGGCCCCGTACAGGAGTACCGGTTGTACCCCCTGTATGGCGGCCCTGCTCGTAGTAGTTGACCGGCTCACCAAGGCTGCACATTTCATCCCATGTACCGGTCTACCATCTGCCAAGGACACTGCTGACCTCATAATTCAGAATGTATTTCGTCTTCATGGAGTTCCTGATGAAGTTATCTCAGATCGTGGGGTTCAGTTTACATCCAAATTTTGGTGTAGTTTTTGCTCAGCACTTGACATTGATATTAATCAACCGCCTTTCACCCACAATCTAATGGACAGACTGAATGCACAAATCAGGCCCTGGAACAGTACCTGCGTTGCTATATTTGTCACTTACAAGATGACTTTATTGATCTGCTTTTTGTGGCTGAATTTTCATACAATAATTCCTAAAATGCCTCCACCAAACAAACTCCTTTCTTTGCAAATTTGGGCTACCATCCAGATATTCTTCCTAAATTCCCTGCTGTTCCACATATTCCAGCTGCCGCGGAAATGATCTCTGCATTACAGCAAAATTTACAACTACTAAAGGAAACACTAGAGAGGGCTCAAGAAAATTACAAGAAAATGTCAGATAAACGTCGCAGGCCAGCACCAACTTTCAAAGTGGGGGATAAGGTATGGCTTTCTACCAGAAATTTGAAGCTTAGAGTTCCTTCACCAAAACTGGGACAGAAGTTTGTCGGGCCATATAAGATCATCAAGATAATCAGTCCAGTAGTTCTTCAGCTCAAACTCTCACCATCTATGAAGATTCATCCTGTTTTTCATGTGTCTCTACTAAAGCCTGCCATGCCCAACCCCTTTCCTGGATGTGTTCCTCCTCCTCCTGATGCAGTGGAGATTGATGGGCAAGAACAGTTTGTTGTGGAGCAGATCCTGGCCCGAGAAATTTCAGGAACCAGCTACAATACTTCATTAAGTGGCAAGGTTATGGGCCCGAAAAAAATTTGTGGGAACCTGTGAGTAACATCAATGTTCCTCGACTGATAAAACAATTTCATCAAAGACATCCGGAGAGACCGCTGTTGAGGTGGGAGTAATGTCAGGAATCTTCTGCCATACCTTGGAACTTATTTACTGTGTTTGCCCTTAAGTTTGCCCTCAGTCAAGATGGTGGATCGTGTCTCTACTGGGTGCCATCTTGTTTCCTGTTTCCTGTTGTCAGAGTATATAAACTCCTCAAGCCTGGCTTCCATTGCTTGAGTATTGTACTTAGCTCCTGCTTGCAGTCCTCTAGCCTGGAACTTGCTTTCCTGTCACCTTTGAAGTTTACCCTGCAAACCTCTGATACCTACGTATCACTACTGAGCTTCTCCTGACCTCGTCTGGATCCAGTCTCCATCTCTACTGTCTCCTGTTCCAGTCTGCAATTGCCTTCACTGTGTTCAAGCCAGTCCACGTCATTGGATTTCAGCTGTATCCACTAGTATCGTGACCCAGTCTGCCATAAGTAATCTATTAACCGTTTCAGGGCTCCATACAACCAAATCAAATGGGGCCCCTCACGCATTACTAGTTCCTATTTTTTAACATATTTGTGGGCCCCTTTTTTATTAGGACCCCTGACAGGAGTACTGCCCGTACTGCCCTATTGGCACCCCTGGTGGTGGCAACCGCTACAGAGTCCTGCATCTTGAGGTGTCTCGAAAGCCCCATAAAACACATAAGAAAACACCGGTCTTGGAAATGGCACATGGTAACTGGCTAGGGTGCCAATAGGGCAGTACTCCTGTCAGTGGCCCTAATCCAAAAGGGGCCCGCTGATATGTTAAAAAATAGGAACTAGTAATGGGTGGGGACCCCATTTGATTTAGCTGCATGGGGCCCTGAAACAGTTAATAGATGACTGATGGCAGCCTTGGCTACTTCTGCACCCCCTATAACTACGCCCCTGCCAGCTGAACCTCCATGTTCCCCGTTGGGATATTCTTGCTGCCACCTCATATATGACATGTTCCTGGGCCCTGGTGCAAAAAGTGATAGGGGGCTCCTGCCAGTTACCATGTGTCATTTCCAATAACGGTGTCTTTTTATAAGTCAAAGAGGTCATGTAGCAGCTGCTACTGCTGCACCTCCTATAGCTACGCTTTCCTCATTTTTTCAGTTAGCCATTAAAAGGAATGAATTATTGTAGCCTTTGACTCTTAGAGCCAAATTTTCTTCACTAAGTTTTTTCACGTATCCAGTTTACTGTTATGGATGGTAATTGCAGCTTCTCCTCACCTGTTTAGGTATAAAAATTAACCTGAATGTCATCTCCCATTGACTTCAATGAGGTTTGAAATTCGAGTTTGACTCGAACTTCGAACAGAACTTCTCAAAGTTCGCAGTTCGACTTGAACTCAAACTTTTTAGGGTTCGCTCATCACTGGTGTTGGGACAGTGAGTTCCATTGTATTGGAGAAGCACAGGAGAAGTCTTGGAGATGGCTGTGTGAATAGCTGATAAGAGGAGAGCAGAGAAGAAGGTCCTGTAAGGAGCAGAGATTGCATGAAGGGAGGTTTCTGGGGATTAAGGCAGAGATGTATGGAGGGGAGAGGTTATGGAGAGCCTTGTAGGTCAAGGTTAGTAACTTGAACTGATTGACAGAGGGGAGAGGCAGAGGACTAACAAGGAGAGAGGTGGATCAGACTTGCAGCAGAGAAGAAGGTCCTGTGAGGAGCAGAGATTGCATGAGGGGAGATATCTGGAGATTGTAGCAGAGATGTATGGAGGAGAGAGGTTATGGAGAGCCTTGTAGGTCATGGTTAGTAACTTGAACTGATTGACAGAGGGGAGAGGCAGAGGAGTAGCAAGGAGAGAGGTGGATCAGACTTGCAGCAGAGTTGAGGATGGTTTATAGGGAGCAAGTGAGCTAGAAGAGATGCTGCAGAGAAGGATGGTGCAGTAGTCTAGGCTGGAGATCACAAGGGCATAGACAAGAGTTTTTGTAGTATCAAAGTCAATGAAAGAGCAGATTTGAGAGATATTTTTCAGGTGGAGGCGGCAGGCAAAGGTGAGGGCTTGGATATGTGGGTTGAAAGACAGAGAGGAGTCACAGTTATCCCAAAGCAGTGGACTTGTGAGAATGTAGAGCCGCTGACTGTGATGGAGAGATCAGGCGCAGGGATAGAGTGGGATGGTGGAAAGATGATGAATTCAGTATTTTGCTCATTTAGCTTTCGGAGACAGGAGGAGGAGAAGGAGGATATGAATAAAAGACAGTCTGGGATCTGGGAGAGTAGAGAGTTAACATCAGGGCCGGAAATGTAGAGTTGGGTGTCACCAGCATACAGATGGTACAGAAAGCCATGTGATGCTATGAGTGCATGGTGGAAACACCCTTTTAAGTGTATTAATGACTCCCACAAGTGAAATATGGATGATCAGCAAGTAAAGCAGCTTCATCCTAGTTCCTATACTTGCAGTATTATTTTTTTCCAGGTTCTTTATTACTGTGTGTAATTGTAACTTTGTACAGTATGACAGCCATGTAAAACAGTCTTTCTAATAGGGAGAACACAATTTGCCGGCATCACATGCACTCCTTTTGTGTCCGTCCCTAGGAGACATTTGTCCCATGGTCTCATATTTTGTGACAGAATCTCCAAAAGATAAGATGCCAGAGATGCATATTAGGCAAGAGGGGTATAGGGACACATGAGATTAACTGTGCCAGGGAAGGGTGCCAGTTGTTAAGTGATAAGTGTATTCCTTTCATTTTTTTTTTCCGCTGCAAGAGGAAGAAGACTCAAAAGACATGATAAGCAGATTACTAAGTGATAGCAGAGGAACAAAGGCTGATGGGAGGACACTGTGTACGTGAACAACGACATGTACTTAGTTAACCCCTTTGGCTCCATCTACAGTCTAAAATCTTCTCTTGGAAACCTAGGAAGGCAAACATTTGATTACTGCAAAGCAAGAGTTAATTGAGGTCAATGTGAAGTGCTCACAATTCACTATAGACAAATGCCTCCACCTAGAGGTAAGGCTTGGGTAATGCAGGTCATAAATAGCTTGGATGTGTGTATGGTCATCAAACCTCATTAAGGACTTTAGTGAGGCTTTAAAGTAATTGGATGACTATTGATTTATAAGGCATTGTTTTCTTAGGTAAATAAAAAGAGCCATTTAAACAGTAGCACAAAGCTGTATAATCATTTAACTTATGTTTATGACACAATGTTGTAGAATTCCCCTTTCCTCGAAATGTGTTTTCTATTGGTTTCTAAGGCTGTAAAGCTTCTAAGATTATGGAGACATAAATGTATTATGTAAACAATGAAATCTTCAATGAATTATATGTTTCTGAGGAAGAGCAGGTAGCTGAGCCCTCTAATTCCACAATCCTTTCGGGGCTTGTTGGAAATGTTGGTAACGTTGTTCATAGATATGAAGGGACTCCATAGCAAGGGTAAAGTTGGACCCCTTACTGGTAGTATTTAACACTCCCACACCCCTAGGATTGAAGTAGATACAAGTGGCTCTGGTGCCTGGGCTCCAGTGCAATATTGGAAGACAGGAGTGTTATAAATGGCACATACACATTCCAATATCAGTAGCATACTATCAACTAAAGAGCCTATCAAAAGGCACATAGGAATTTTTGAAAAAGCATATGCACTCAGTCCTGGGTCTTTACCCTTATCGAGACAGGAAGACAGGTAACATAGTAGATAAGTGTCATGATTGTGCCTGACACAACCCCGGCTTTTGGTTCTGGTCGCCGGCCACGGCTGGTATGACATAAACCGTGGTTTTTGACTTAATGCTGCATATTTATATTACTAGTGTGAACTTGGTTTTTCGGTCCTGTGTGATTAATTGATTCCTGGCCAACGCCTGTGGCCAGGAATCTTCCAGCACATTTTTAGTTAAATTGGTTCCTTTTTGATTGACAGTTTTTTCTTCTATCTGGTCTTGTGTTCCTTCTACCTTTTGCCTCAGTTCTCTTTCTCTGTTCCATATATATAGGATTCATTTGCCTTTCTGCCTTGCCTGCTATACAGTTTCCTCTACCTATAGTTCGCCTGTGTTTACTTTTTGATTACTCTGTATTCTTTGACTCTTGCTTGGTTACTCTCTTGCCTTCCATTTCTGTACTGCGCAGCCTGTTCATTGCTGACTTGGCCTGCCTGACTTCCCCTGTTTGTTCTGTATTTGTTGTCAACGTCTCGTGTCTCACTTGGCTCAGTGTAGATCTCAGTCTTCTGGTTGGGGCCGACCTAGTAAGGCGTCGGGTACCCCAAAAGGCAGGGACAGAGGTTGGGAACAGCGTCAGGGCCTCACTCTGTCTGAGTCTCCGTGTGCACCCCTGACAGGTCCTTGTAATAAGGTTGGAAAAGAACAAGTCCAACGAGTCCAGCCTATAACCCTATATATAGGAAGGCAAAAACCCCAATGAGGTGGATGTCAAATTGAAAAAATATTCGCAACTGCGATATGGCTTTCAGAATATTCCTAGATCAACATCCTATCTCTAAATTCTAGTCCCCATAAACTGTAATGTCTTCAAGAAAGATGTCTTGGCCCTTCATCAACTTAATTAATGAATCCACTGTCAAGACTTCTTGTACATGATAAAGAATTCCTGTCTGTGATGATGGTGAAAACTTTCTTCGAAAACACCACCATTTTGGGCCTTGTTCACAGCTCAATGGCTGGACCAAACTGGGCCCAGAAGCAGGCATCTAGCCTTATATGTTCCTGGGAAAAAAAAGCTGACAGGTGCAGCTGATTGCTGAATAACAACTCAAAGATCCCACAGCTAAGGGAACACTTAAATGATACAGACTGCACATAAGCTTGGTACCTGTTCACATCAGCATGTAGAAATGCCACAGTATAATGCATGGAGAGACTGCAGAAATGCACAAATACCCATTAAACAACCACTCACACATCCTCAGGGCATGAGGGGGGTGGCTGCCGGTATTATAATTCCCTGGAACCTGCTGCAAACCCGGACGGACTATGCTGCGGGGAACCCCCAGGTCGGTACCCCTGATGTGGCTACCTGCGGTGACAGCCGAGGTGCAGGACAGGAACTCCAAATCCTGGGAGCAATGGTAGCAAGAACATAGCTTTAGAAAGCCTTCAGGTTCCAGGTGGTGGTAGACAGGAATGACAGGTGACAGCAGGTAAATGTATGCAACAGCAGGATTCAGCAGGAACAGCAGGAAATGGGACCCATCCAACCGCAGGGATACAGCAGGCACTGGACAGGTACAACAGCAGGTACATGGTAGGAATCAGGACAGGAACAAAGACAGCAGATAAACAGCAGACAGGTGGTCAGGAGCTCTGATGGACTGCACAAACTGACTAAAGGCATCACAGTGGTTAAACACTGACTAGCAGCACCCAGGAGCAGGTCAGGAGCTCTGGTGGACTCAACAGAATGCACAAACATGCAACAATGAACTGACCCAGAAGCAAGGACAGGATGTTCCTCTTATACCCAAGGGGTCACAGGTCAAGAGGAAGGCAATCAGGACACAGAACCTATAAAGGGCAATCAGCAGCCAGCCAGCTTCTGTGATGTCAAAGGCCTATAAATAGGGCAGCCATCTTAAATTCTGTCACTTGTCACTGTGTCTCGTAGCATATCTGTGTAGCAGCACTAGATTGCACTCTGTGCAAAAGACTTTTGATTTTCGAGTTACTGGGGTGAAATACCTTTCATATACACAGGGTTGTGTGTGTAATATACACACCTGTTCCTGAACCAGCGTTTTTTATTTTGGGAAATTGTTATCTGTGGTCAAGAGTTAATTTATCCTCTGTTTGTGGGGAATTCTGTGTGAAATTCAGTGTGTGTATTTATCATATACAGACATCTTCATTAAACAGAGTTTGTTGTATTGTAAATTTTTGATCAAACAGTATGTCAGACAGAGAGGTGGCAGGCCATTCACATGTGAGGGGCAGTGGCACAAATGTTCCTGGAGCAGGCACAGGTCGCAGCACAGTAAGGGGACATGGCAGTTGGGGTGACTCGGAGAGGCCCGAGATACCGGTGTCATCTAGCGGCCCTGTGTTGACCACCAATCCAACGGTTGTTGAATGGTTGACTAGGTCATCCATTTCCTTCCAGATGACATGTGACAACCCCAGCTAAGAGTCGATGGGTTTGTCAGACACAACCCTTAAGTGGTATGGCCCAGGAACAGGTCAGGGGCCCTCACCTGTCCTCAACCCCCCCTCTGTCCCATTCAGTTCCCTCAGCCAGAAAACTACTATGTGCTGTGGCCTCTGCGGCACTATACAGCGAGGACTAACTATTTGAGGACAGTGAGCAGCTACTGGGCAGCTACTGGGGAAGACAACCGCTGCTTTTTGCAGTAGGTGGGCAAGTATTTATGTGGAGAGTGGCATGGGAGGTTATGTTGCGAGCGGTCAGGCTCTGTACACCGAGACCGTTGAGGACAGCAGTGATGGGGAAACACTAATCGATGACGATGTAGCCGATCGCACTTGGGAGCCGGGTGAAGCAAGGGCTTCATCATCATCGTCGGTTGGCAGCTTGTATGTCAGGCAGCGACACAGCCAGAAAGTAGGTAGTGTGGCCAGGAGTCAGCAGGGTGGCAGCAGTGCGAGGTCGGGAGTGAAAAACGGCCATGTGGTAGACCACCCGCTTCGCAGGTCTCTTCTGGCCCAGAAAGTAGCCGCGCAGGCGCTCACCGAGGCAGTAGCAGTAGCTGTCAGTCAGTGCGGAGTGTTGGTGGTAAAATCACCTACTCAGTGGTGTGGTAGTTTTTTGCCAAGACACCGGAGGGGCTGTACATGTGTATATGTAGAATCTGTGGGCAGAAAGTGAAGCGTGGTCAGGGACCTAATATTGGTACCACGACCCTGTGTCAACATATGCAGTGTCACCATCCAGTGACCTGAGAGAAACGTGTCTCATATGTTGTGGTCCATCCTGCCACAGTAGCAGTAGCAGCACGCAGTGGCATGCATTTCAGTCTGTCAAGGCTTCACCACCTCTGCCGAAGGGAGCTATCTGTCTTTCCCATCATCTACCAGTCCAGATGCTTCTGCTCCTTGCCACTCATGGCACCAACAGTCGTTCACCAAAGCGATTGCCAAGAGACAGCAGTATGTGTCTATCCATCCGAATGCGCAGAAGCTGACCGTGCTCCTGACTAAGATGATGGTACTGCAGTCCCTCCCTTTTCAAGTGGTGGAATCTGCATCATTCAGAGAACTGATGGCTTGTGCGGAGCAGAGATAGAGAGTGCCAAGCCATCATTTATTTTTGAAAAGGCAGTACCAGCCATGCACAAATATGTAGAAGAGAAGGTGGGACAGTCCTTGAGCCTGTCGGTGTAACTACGATCAGGGATGGTACATGCCCTTTACGGCCCACTGGGTGAATGTGCTTCCTGCCCAGCCACACCAGCAACTTGGACAGGCGACACTGCTTTCTCCTACACGTTGTCAAACTGCTGATCCTGCACCAATGTCCACGTCCTCTTCCTCCACCACCTCAGCCTCCACTTCAGCGACAAGTATTAGTGCTCTTCCAGCATACAACATGTGCAGGGCACGTCGGTGTCACACAGTTCTACACCTGGTTTGCCTGGGCAAACAAAGTCACACAGGGGAGGAACTGCTCCGTGTCATGAAAGACGGAATCGATTTGTGGCTTTTTCCTCGACAACTGCAAATCGGAACCATGGTGACAGACAATGGAAAGAACATAGTGTCCACACTGTGCCGAGGAGGACAGAGCCATGCGCCCTGAATGGCACACATGTTCAATCTGGTTGTCAAACGGTTCTTCAAGTCTTCCACCCATCTGCAAGACGTTCTTAAAATGGCCAGGAAACTTTGCATGCACTTCAGCCATTTTGACACCACCAAGCACACTCTCCTTGAGCTGCAGTGGCGGAAGAGCCTCCCCAACACAGGCTGATATGCAATATTTCCACCCGTTGGAATTCCAGGCTCCATATGTTGGGCTGACTCTATGAACAGAGAAAGGCCATTCATGATTTCTTGATGATGCAAGTGGACAGGATTACTCCCCTGTGTGATTTTGATGTCAGCCAGTGGCAGCTCATGCGTGACACCTGCCGTTTGCTCAGGCCCTTTATTTGTCAGTTACCAGGACTATGGGATGAATATTGTCATTCAACTGCTTCATGTCCTGGAACAGATGCTGCAAAATCTGTCTGGTCAGGGGACTGGAGACGTGGCGACTACATCTCATGGGGGCTGAACTGGAGGAGGAGGAGGACATTGGAGCACAAGCAATGTCTGGCGAAATGAGTGGTTTTTCTACCCAGGTGACAGGAGAGGAGGAGCAGCCGGAGGAAGTAGAGGGCGATGAGGAAGACGAGGCAGATGACTCAGACACTCCGTGGCAGTATACAGTGGAAATGGAGGCAGGGACCCCTCATAGTGCGCAGATGGCCTGCTGCATGCTGATTTCCCTGCCTAGTGACAGCCAAATAGTCACCTTGGACCCTCGCTACCGGTCCAAAATGGGGCCTTTTTTTCACCTGCTGAGACGGAGGACAAACTCAAGTACTATAGAGACATCCTATGTAGTCAGTTGGTCGCTGCCTATCTGCACCATCGTCCATCCTCTGGCAGGTCTGACTGGGGGGGGGGGTTCCTCAGCACTCACGTACCACTGCCACGGCTGCTGTGGTGGGGTGAGGGGGTAGGAGCTATACCAGCTCCGTCAGCAGCAACCTGAGTCTGGAGTCGCTGATGAGCAGCTTTCTTCACCCGCCTAGTGAGGAAGGTACTCACCAGTAGCAGCAGCAGGATTTGGAGCAGACCCTGAACCAGCAGGTGGTGGCCTACTTGGACAACACTCTGCCACTCCACATTGAGGATCCGCTGGAATACTGGGCAGCCAAACTGGACTTGTGGCCGCAACTTGCCGAGTTTATGCTGGAGAAGCTTTCCCGCCCGGCCAATAGCGGGTGTTCAGTGCAGTGGAGGACATATTTACCCCAAGGAGAACTCGCAAATGTGGAGAGACTCAGCTTTGTCAGGATGAATTAGGTGTGAATCAGCCAGGACTTACACACACCAAAGCCTGATGCATAAGATTACTTCAGCCATGCCACCTCACCCAAACTTTGACAAATAAGTCTGGATTCTTCTGGCTACCTGCCTCAGCTATTATTCTGATGCTGCCACCCGCCTGATGCCACACATCTGCCTGCTGCCAGCTGCTCCTTCTACCATCCACCATTTTTACCAGGGACTGGTATTGCCCCCACCTCCTCACTCTTCACTGGGCTATTATGTAGCCTTCTGATGCTGCTGCCACCTCACCACTCAGGTCTCCTCATGCTGCTGCTGTCACCTCCACAATCTGTCATTGTGCCACTCTGTGGCCTACTCATATTGCTGCCACCTCCACAATCTGTCATTGTGCCACTCTGTGGCCTACTCATATTGCTGCCACCTCCACAATCTGTCATTGTGCCATTCTGTTGCCTTCTCATGCTGCTGCCAACTGACCACTCTCTCACTCAACCACCATGTGGTTTCCTAATGCTGTTTCCACTTTCCACCACTCTTTGATGTTGCCACTATGTTTGGTTTTCTCCTTTTAATCTGTCAGAAGGAATGAAAAGGACAAACACATTCAATTGTGTCTTCAGAGAAGCCATAAGGCCAGTATGACACGGTCCTTTGTTTGCATCAGGATTTTTGATGATTAGGTAGCCAAAAGCAGGAGTGGGAACAAAACACAGAAGACATGCAAATATTCAATTTACTTGTCATCTCTGTTTTGGATCAACTCCTGTTTCTTTTTGGCTTTAGCAATACTGATGGATTATTGACTGATTGAAAGCAGAAACTGAAGGATCACAGGGTAAGATGATCAGTGACGTCAACACAAAATTACTGCCGACACCCTTCCACTTTTCGGGGGATTGTGGGCTCTACATGTATCAGCATTTAACAGAACAGGTTCTGTCATAATCTGTGGAATCATCTGATGACGGTGTAAAAGTAGTGTGCTCTTTGATGCTATAATGGGATCTTGGCCCTCAGCTCAGTTCTTTGTAGCTGGCACTGACATTACCATGCAAGGCTATGTTTCCACTTTAGTTATTTGGTCAGTTTTGCCCCCGTAACCGACCAGATAAGTAAAGTGTGAAGCGATTCTAAGAGCGGCGCCTGTCATCTGCTTGTCATACTAAAACACTGCATTGTTTAAATACCAAACCATTCTCCCTGTGCATATTTCAGCATGGCAAAATGTTCTACAACACCATACAAGCTCTCTCCAGCCAGGAAATAGCTGTTTTTTACTACAATTCGCAGCAAATAAATTTGGGTCGAAACGAATTTTAGTGGACAATTTGGCGAGTCTAGCTAATCGAATTTTTGAGAAATTTGCTTATCTCTAATTATTTATGTATGTAAGTCTGCGAGGCCTTAAGTTGTGATGTAAATAAATTACAATATTTGGACCTAGGGGGAACAGTGTCACAAAATGCTTTTAAATTACACCAAATTTTGGAAACTATCCATTCTGGAGATCTTACAGAATGGTATGAGGATTGTATTAAAAAAACAATATTTGTAAAAGTGTATGTTGTTTAACAAATGTTCTGCAATTAGTAATAAACAATTGTAAGGAAAATCAGTGAAAACATGATGTTTTGCCAAGTTCTTCTAATATTAGGAGTGAGAGCTGATCTTTATACATCAGATTGCAGTAGTGGTTACTAGGCTGAATATATTCAGAATGGAAAAACTCATCACTGAAGTCGCTAAAGAATTGATGTTTGAGTGTAAGCGTATTTTTTTGTCCTTTAGTGTGGAAAAAAAGATCCACGTTGTTCCATTGCAAAATTAAGTCCTAGTGACAAAAGCTTTTCTTGGGTAGAGTCCAAAGGTGTAGTGGACAAGTTGAGTACATCTATTGTGACATTAGTATTCGTTGTTTGATCACATCTTGTTTTCATCCAAGTATTTCCTTTTATGTTTTCTTCCTCGCCGCCGGTATCATTTTTTGATTTGTTATTATTTTTGGAGCTTTTGTAATACGATAATCTGAATCTAGTGAACCAAAGCTCACTCTTCACTGGTTTTTGTGCCATCGGTCTCAGTTTTCATCTGAGAATGGATTTAGGTGTACCTCCTTGGGAGGTTCTGCATCCCCATTCATACACTTGATTTTGTGTGTCATCAGACTTGTCTCTTTTTAGTTTAGTCTCCTTGGTGGCCATCACTGTTTATTTCAAACTGGACACATTGTCCTGGATCCTTTTTAGTTCCAAATTGAAATTAATCCTTAGAAAACTGCACATCTGTTTCCATTTGTTTGATATCAGTGGAGATTTCCTCCATTTTTTTCTACTCATATTTAACAATTAATTCAATTAATTGTAATAAGCACTAGGTAAGTATCTGATTCGAGTGAACCACAAACTAATCTGAATAAATGTAAGTTGGAATCTTCTTAATCCTCAGACCTTGGGGAATCATATTCTTTTGTATGTAGTTCTGGAGTGTGGTAAGATCCTACCATAAACACATTTCTTGTGTCATTAACTTCTCAAATGCTTTTAGTTTTGTGGAACGTTCCACATCTCTTTGGTCAGTACTATTTGTGGCTCTTTCATGTCTGAGTCTAAAATGAGACATTATTACTGACACTCTAACAACACAATGAGAAGGATTAGTTCAAATCATATAGGAGGTGATTACAATCTTTGCTAATTATTCTTAATAAGATATACAATAATATCCTTAGGATAGGAACAGCATGGCCCCTGGTTTGGCATCAATAATGAGTAGACAGAAAAACAAGGTGTATAGCCAGCTATCCTTAGTATCTGCTTAGGAAATGGTGCACGTACCTTGCCCCAAGAAGCGTCCACATAGAAATGTATGAAGTCCTATTTGGTCAGCACTCGATCCAAACGGCACAGTTAAAATCATGTCCCTTATTTGGAAATTCAATAAAAGCAGTTCACATTGAGTGAGGGTAGAGAGACAAGTCCTGTTAACAGGAGAAAGGGCACAAGACAGTCTGCATGGGGCAGAAGTTCCCCCTATGGCCTGTCTTCTGTCACCTGCTCCCTGCCCTGTTTCTTATTTCTCACCCAGCTTTCCTGGATACTAGATAGCCTAAGGGGGCAAGAGACAGAAGACAGGGCACAGGGTGCGGAATACAGGCTGCAGGGGACAGGAGACAAGCCACAAGGGGAAGGAGACAGGGAATAAGGGGCTGGTGATAGGGACAATAGGTAAGGGACAGGAGGCAGGCCACAGAGGATGGAAGACAGGCTGTAGAGAGCAACTACTGCTGATGCTAATAGGTGGAGATGGGGAGGTTATTGGGTGTTAGGTGGAGGCAGTGGTGGGTGATAGGTAGAGGTGAGGTAGCTATGGGGTGTTAGGTGGAGGGGGCAGTTTATTGTGTGATAGGTGGGGGTAGTGGAAGCTTTATGGGGTTGGGGTTAGTATTTTTTGTTCGCACTAGAATGCATAACACAATGGAAGGTGGGTTTGGAGCACAGATTATAGGCACAATCTCCTTGGGGGGACATAGGACAATCGCCCTGGAGATTGAGCTGTGGCTGTGTTCATTACTCTCCAGAATCATATTGTGCAGGTTGAACTCTTTAACCTGCAACTCCAGAAGATCAGCCACAGGCATGATTTTCAGGGGGTGCAGGAGATGGAGTTTAGTGCTGCCATGTTTTTTGTAATGGTTTTTATTTTACTATAGGTTTCCCCTTGGACAATGTCAGATCAGCGTAGGATTGATTTCTTTAATAAAATGGTGAAAAAGGAATCTTGTTTGTGATTGTTTATTTCAATAAAAATTTTTTTTGCATGTTTTATGACTTTTTTTCCATTTAATTTCAGTTGTGTTTGACAGACACCTTTCCATTAGTATTGCTTGGGCTTTGTGTCAGTCTGTGATGGGTTTTTTAGTCTGATAATAACCCCGAGTCACTATTAACACAGTACCCAATGCACCAAGAGCCAGGTTACCATCAGAAGCAGACAATTTAATGTGATGGGGAAGTTGCAGGCTGGTATTTTTAGAATGGGAAGAGACTAGTATTCATGGACCTTCCTATTTTGACAGTATCAACTACAGCTGTCAATTTTACCTTGACTGGTTATGGAAAATGGGGGAAGGCATCCCACATCTCTTTTTTTTGGATCATTTATTTATTGAGAATCCAAAAATGGGCAACTACTGTAATCATTACAGTGGATGCCTATGATTAAATTGTCATTAAATAAATAATTTACAGAAAAAAAAACAACATGGAGTCCCCCCATTTTCCATAAACAGCCATGGTAAAACCGACAGCTCCAGCCCGATACTATCTGAACTGAAAGGTCCATGGATACTGATCCCTTCCCATTCTAAAAATACCAGCCTGCAACTTCCCAAGAAGTGGACCATCACAGTAGAGGGTCTGTTACTGATAGCAACCGGGCTCTTCCCAGTACTCCTAGTGTATTGGGTACACCGCTGACTGATACTAAGCCCGGGTGATAGCAACAGAAAGGTGTCTGTCAGATCCTCTACTACTAAGACTGGAAATAAATGGGAAAAACAACGGACACAAAAACACACTAAAAAACATTAATTTTAACACTCCCCAACAACAGCCCTCTATCACCATTGTATTAAAGAAATCAATCCAACACTGGTCTGACATAATAATACAATCAGTCCAACATAGTCCAAAGGGGAAACCTGTATACAATCAAAAAACATTACAAAAAACATGTCAGTATTAAACTCCATCTCCTGCACCCTCTGAAGATCATGCCTGCGACTGAGGGTATGGAGTTTAATCTGCACAATATGATTCTGGGGGGATACTAACTGTAACGGGTTGCGCCGCGGACATAACCCGGCCGGTGACACTCCATGTGGGGGCTCTGCATAAGGAGAAGATCACGTTCCACGTTCTGTCCCGTGCTTCCTCGGCGATCCTCTTGGGGCTTCCCTGGCTGCAACGTTTTGCCCCTACGCTCGATTGGAAGACAGGCGAAGTCCTGCGTTGGGGACCAGAATGCCAGAACTGTTGCTTGGAGGTGCCTCGCCCGGTGCCTACCACTTCTCCGCCTCCGCTCGTCAAGCCGTTGCCAGGCCTGCCGGCCGAGTACCAGGACTTTGGGGATGTATTCTCAGAGAAAGAGGCTGAATCGCTGCCACCACATCGGCCTTACGACTGTCCTATTGACCTCCTGCCAGGAACCAGTCCACCCCGGGGGAGGGTCTACCCGCTGTCCGTGCCAGAGACTCAGGCCATGTCAGCCTACATTCGGGAGAATCTGCAAAAAAGGATTCATTCGTAAGCCCTCCTCCCCACCCGGAGCCGGTTTTTCTTCGTGCAGAAGAAGGAGGGTTTCCCCTCGTCCGGGGTATAGACTACAGGGGTCTAAATAAGATCACCGTAAAAAACCGCTACCCTCTCCCACTGATTCAGAAGCTTTTTGGGACCGTCTCAAGAGGGCTAAAGTGTTTCCAAGTTGGATCTGCGAGGAGCCTAAAACCCTCATCCAAAATTCGGAGGGGGATGAGTGGAAGGACGGCGTTTAATACCCGAGATGGAGTATCTCGTGATGCCCTATGGGCTCTGTAACGCTCCAGCGGTGTTCCAAGAACTCGTCAATGATGTCTTCCGGGATCTCTTGTACACCTTTTGTCATAGTGTACCTAGATGACATCCTGTTTTTCTCCTCTGATCTTCGGACTCACCGGGCTCAAGTACGCCGGGTTCTGCAACGTCTGCACAGAAAACCGATTTTTAACGCCAAGCTGGAGAAATGCTTATTCCATCGGACCAGCCTACCTTTCCTCGGCTACATAGTCTCGGCTGAAGGCCTAAAGATGGACCCAGCAAAACTCTCCGCGGTACTGCAGTGGCCCCGTCCTGTCGGTCTTCGGGCAATACAGCGCTTCCTGGGCTTTCGCGAACTATTACCGACAATTTATTCCCACTTCTCCACCTTGGTGGCTCCAATCGTGGCCCTTACTAGGAAGAATGCGAACCCGAGAGGCTGGCCGCCGGAGGCCGAGCAGGCGTGTGTGGATCTAAAGACGCCTTCTCCACAGCTCCGCCTGGTCGGCCTGATTCCGAGAGGCCGTTCTCCTTGGAGGTGGATGCCTCTTCTGTGGGGGCAGGGGTGGTCCTCACGCAGAGAAGCTCCAAAGGCAAGGTTCTCACATGTGGGTTCTTCTCAAAGACCTTCTCGCCGGCTGAGCGAAACTATGTCATTGGGGACCGGGAACTCTTGGCCATCAAGTTGGCCCTAGAGGAGTGCGACATCTGCTGGAGGGGGTCGTCGTCCTTTTTAAACCCATCTTTACGGACCACAAAAATTTGTTGAATCTACAGACGGCCAAACGTCTAAACCCTCGCCAAGCCCGGTGGTCTCTTTTTTCTCACGGTTTGATTTCATTTTACATTTCCGGCCTCTGAAAAGAACGTCAAGGCGGATCCCCTCTCTCGTGCCTCGGACGTGGTCGAGTGAAGAACCCGTGTCACAACACATCATCTCCCCCGAACGGTTGGTTCACGTGGCTCCCACAGGTCTCCAAAACATCCCTACGGGCAAGACGTACGTGCCGCCGGCATTCAGGAGGAAGATTCTGGAGTGGGGGCATAGCTCCTTGGTGGCTGGTCATCCCGGAGCTCGGAAGTCTTATGCATTGATCTCGCGGCACTACTGGTGGCCGACCTCTACCCACAGATGTCAAGGACTACCCCTCGCCTGTGTCACTTGTGCTCAGAAAAAGGGTCCCAACGCCACAGGCCCGCTGGCCTCTTGCATCCTTGCCTGTGCCTGAATCCCATGGACGCACATAGCTATGGACTTTCGTCACGGATCTACCGGTCTCCTGGGGGAAATTCGGTTATCTGGGTGGTGACAGACCGGGTTCTCAAAGATGTCCCACTTTGTGCCTCTCCCTGGCCTGCCATCTGCCCCACAATTGGCTAGCCCTTTTCTTCCGGCATGTCTTCCGGTTTTCATGGATTTGCCCTCACACATTGTCTCCCGACCGCGGTGTTCAATTTGTTTCCCGTTTTTGGCTGTGTTGTGCTCCCATCTGCAAGTCAAGTTGGACTTCTCATCGCCTATCACCCTCAGTCCAACGGCAGGTGGAGAGAGTGAACCCGATTCTGGGAGAAATACCTGTCACTTTTGTGTCCGGAACGGGCAGGACAACTGGACCAAGCTGCTCCCGTGGGCCGAATTCGCATATAACCATCGGGACTCGGATGCTGCTGGCGCCTCCCCGTTCTTTGTAGTCTATGGCCGCCACTCGCACCCCCCCCCCCCCTTCCCCTGCCTCCTAACTCGGATGTGCCCGCTGTCAGCGACCCGGTTCGGGATATCAAGGCCATCTGGCAGGAGACGCGACATTCTCTACTTTGGGCCTCCGCCGTATGAAGTCTCAGGGCGGGCAAAAGGAGAAGACCTGCCCGACGTTTCTTCCTGGGGACCAAGTTTGGCTTTTCTTCAAGATATGTAGCCTGAAGGTCCCTAGTTCTTAAATTGGGCCCCCGCTTCCTCGGACCCTTCAAGGTTCTTCGGCAGTTGAACCCCCTGACATACAAGCTCTGTTTGCCTCCATCTCTCCGGATCCACAACGCATTTTCATGTGTCCCCCCTTAACCTCTGGTGCTGAAAACCCGGTTCTCTCGGAAGAATGTGACGCTTCCCCAGTAGCCAAATCCACTGACATCTTCGAGGTAAAGGACATTTTAGATATGAAAACGGTCAAAGGGGGACGTTTCTTCCTCGTGGATTGGGGGGCTTCGGACCTGAGGAGAGATCCTTGGAGCCGGAATCCAATATCCTGAATCGGGACCTTTATCCTAGATTTCTGGCGGCCTAAAAGGTGGGGAGGCTAAGGGGGGGTTACTGTAACGGGTTGGCCCCCGCGGTCCGTGGTTCGGGGCCGCGGTCGCACCCGCGTTCCCCGCGGCGGGTCCCCCGGGGGACGGGGGGGCCCCCCCGCCCGCACTGCCCGGGCGTGGCGCCACCCGTCCTAACCATCACCTGGCCTCGCTCCCGTCCGGTCCTCGTCCCCTGCCGGCCGGAATGCGCGTGCGCGCCCCTACGCGTGCGCGCGGGGTTCACGTACATTTAAAAGGGGACAGTGGGGCCGGTTAATTGGGTAATTGGCGCGGGCGGCTGTACCTATATAAGTTTTGCACCCCACGTCACTTCCCTGCGGATCTATGTTGCCTCGTGCCCCTTTGCTAAAGCATTCCTAGTGTGTTCTCGCCCTACGTGTACCAACCCCTTGCTGCGTTTTCCCGACTCCGAACCTCTGCCGCCTGCCCTGACCCTTCCTGCCTGTCCACGACCACGAACCATTGCCGCCTGCCCTGACCTTCTGCCTGCCCATGTTTTAAAGATTCCCGGACTAACGCTTCTGGTACCTCGCTTTCACCTCGGCCGCCACCGCAAGCAAGTCACGTCAGGGGGGACGACCTGTTTGCCTCACCCGCAGCAAGTCCAATCCGCTTTGCGGCAGGCTCTGGTGAAAACCGGGGGCTACTTAGATTCCGTTCCCTGGCGTGGCTTAGCGACCATCGCTTGCGGTGGTCCGGCGGATCCACTACCCAGCCGTCACACTAACCACACCTGTGCACAATCTCTAGGGGAAATGGTCCTCTGCCAATCCTGCACCTACCCAATGAGATTGTAAGCTGGGATCTGTATTCCTCTCTCCCACCTTTCCCCACCATTGGGTTATGCATCCTGGTGCTAACACAAAATACAACCCCTGTCTATCACCCCATAGTCCCCTCACTTCCACCTATCACCCTCCACCACCTTCACCTATCACCCCATAACCTGCCCACCTCCATCTATTATCCCATATCCCTCTCACCTCCCACAGTCAGTGGTGCTGGAGCAGTGCTGTATGGCCGCCAGGGGCAGGAGGGGAACCCATTTTGTGGGACCCTCCAGCACAATCCGGGAGAGGTTGTAAGTATGCCTAAATGTGCTACTGTGGCCTGCAGCATCTCCAAACTTGTCTCCCATTCAGCAAGCAGTAAGTGTATTTCTGTGTGTGGCACTAATACTCCATACCGAATTAATCGAGATGTTTTGAACATTACATTTCTTTTTTTATCACTTGCATTTAGTTAACCTGTCTATCAATCCTGTGGCTTCCAAAGATCCAAAACTTTTCCTTCTTGTTGTTGCAATCGTAATGTACAGGGTTAACCCTTTATGCATGGGGTTACCCCTTTGCGTACATTACAAATTTAAATGCACTAGGATTTAAAATAATAGTACTGTATTAAACTGCTTTGATAATAATGATGACATGTTTGTACTGAGAGGTCCTGCCTTTTCAGTTATCCATCTTTATTGTCAGTCTGAAGAATAAGTTAGTGACCTCTGAATAAACTTCTTAATGTATTATGTCTATTAATGCTGAGTTAAGTGCACTTTGAGATAGGAATCTGCTAAGTCACTGTGAGTGAACTGTTTTTGTCAAAGATCCCACCAGCAGCAGAAGAGAGGCGTTACTATGGACACTGAAAGGGAGGGGTAGAGGTGAGGGAGAGGTAGTAAATTGGCCTTAGTGTAATTATTCTGGTTCTTTAGCTCAAACTCTGGTCTGAGTAATTGCAGACTAGAGACTACAGGATGGAGGCTGTGACTTGATACCTTTCCACCTGGGTATCTGTCAGAGTGCAGCTGTCAGGCCCAAATTCTATTTTCCCAGCCAGTGATTCCACTGAAAACAAATTTAAAGAAATCTTTAGAGAGAAGTTGCAGACAGATAGTATGGAGTCATCCACCGTATTGAAAGGCAGTGCATATGTCCATTCCTGCGTTGGCCTGCTGCCCAGATGATGTCCAGAATGGTGCTTCTGGCCTGGCTTATCTAATACATCCAGTTCTCCTGTGGTAAGGAAACTCCTTGTTAGTCTAAGTTGAATCAAAGAAAGTAGTGGATTGCCGGGTCTCCTGGGTTTAGACTCAGTTTAACTCCTTGTAGTCTAACCTTGGATTCCAAAGGGATTTTCAAGGGATGATATCCTGTGGCTGGTGTGCACTAATGCCGAGAAAAGATTATATTTAATGGATTTAAGGAATTATGTGTTCAACAACTTGCTGAGCAATAAAATAACATGTCACTTGTTACAACGTTAACCCTTCATCTGCTCACCTGCTTCCTGCACTTAACATCAAGGGCACTTCTTTACATCATCACAACAGCAGGGGAGTACTACAATCATTATCATAGTGTGTGTCCCGGGAGTAAGAACATCTTCTAAACTGCAGATACCCATCTTTAATGTAATGTGTGCCAGAGCGGCATGAGAGGTATGGTGAGCGAAGGCACCGTGACGGGGGGAAAGTACTACAACTCCCATCTTCTCCTTTTCCCACACCCTGGCCGCATACTACACAATTTCAATGTTGAGGAGTTAATTTCCAGTATATTAAATAATAAAACCCCTTTAACATTTTGGGGCAGTACTCGGCGAAGGTGTAACGTAGTTGTTTTCCTGAAGACATGTTACTCAGCCTGCAAAAAAATGTAAAGAATTTACAACTAGAAAGTGACGAGGGAGACACTGGATATTTCAGGTTGTGCCATTTATTGAAATTAGACATCAAGATTAAAATATACAGCCAGCAAAAAATGTGCCAGTTTATTCATCACCACCTTATTAGTGTAACAGCTGCAGGCTAAGAAAAAAAAAATGTCAACCTGAACAAACATCTCTGCAACACGTTACACCGGTGCACGGCCTCAATACTTATAAAATAAATAAATATAGATTTTAGCTTTTCTTTACGGTCTCTTTTGTGCCTAGAGGAAAATGACTTGTGCTTTGGCCTCTCACCTGTTACAGGGTCAGTGTCTTAAAAAGGATATATCATTTGACACAGGAACCCTCAGTCAGATTATACTTAAGGGGTCAGTCTTGGCTTGCTATGATAAAAACAATCTGTAAACTGTCTTATTTTGATATGATGTCCACCTAGAGAGAGGATAATAGTCATAGGAGCTCCTCCGTAAAATATTGCAGTCACCGAGTAAAACTATGCAGACCATCGCAATCAGTCAAATGCTTTAAAGGGATTGTTCTTGTTTGAAGTACCCTATTAGGGAATTCTGAGTTAACATACTGGGGTGCCTGCCATAATCCAGAATGAAAAGTGACTACAAAGCATGTCTGGAAGACCTGGCAGCAGATAACATGTATGTTGGAACATAGCTTGTCTTGAATCAGCTGATCAAGAACTCACCATGCAGTGGCCACTTATTAGAAGTTAGTTTAGGAGCGGTATCTGCTTTGTTGTGTATACTCAAGCAGATCAAGAAAACATGGGTCACGGCGCTTGCTTCAAAACTTGCTGTGTTTACTCGACGTGTTTCTCTCCTCAGACAGGCACTACTTCAGGAGTCATGCATTATAACTAAAGACCAGCAGAAGATGCCAAGTCAATAAAAGCATGTGACTAGTTGCTAAGTCATACAGATCCTTTGTGCAGTCACTTCTGTGCAGGTTTCAATTAGTATATATCGCTCCTTTAAAAACTTATTAAATCCCATATTTATGTAGAATGTGTAACCAGGTCTGCTTTGGAGACATTACTTCACTAGCACACATGCAATTTTTACACGTACACTGGTCATAAAAACCATGCATCAATATTCAGGAATAATTCTACATATTAAAAATAACCAAAATGACATGAAACTGGAAATTTAAGATCTTACATTTGTAGAACTATGAATCAGGTATCCAAAGTACACCAAATCATTGCCAACAGACCAGATTGCTTTCAAGATTCAGCCTCAGTCTTAAAACTAGGCTGCATAGAAGCATGGCCCAAAAGGGCCCACCTAACAACCACCTTATTCTCTTCATTGAAAGTGAGTAACAGACCTCAAATGTCCCGAGACTTCCTCAGGGCTATCAAATGTTGCCCTATGTAGAAGGACTGAAGTGGACCAAACCTTCAAAACATGGGCAGAACTAAGCATTGCTTGGATAATCATTTAGATAGTTAATCCATTCTCATAATATTATCACACTATGTTTTCATATTCAGCAAATGGGACTGCAAAGATACCATAGTAACAATATTCAGAAAAAAAATTGTGTGCAGAGAAGGTATACATTTGATAAGTTGAGCCAACATCTATAAACATGCATCTAATCAATGCAATTGGAGCTAGTAACACTAGTGAGGCATGACCATAAGATCAAGATCTATCTAAATATATAAAAAAAAATCCACAACTGGACCAAGAAATTAACCAGTTCTCTCTGACTTCAGTATGTTCAATTCACAGGTGCAATAAGGCAACAATTATTTGGTCACTCAGTAGAATACATTCATAAGGTATAGTTATAGCAAAATGACAAAGCACCTCAAAAGTCAAGACATACAAGCTAATTTTTTGAGCCTAATATTTCTTTTTAACCAAATAATAAAAACTGGTGTAAGGTTGCTGGTGTTTCTTTTATATGAAATTGTAGGTTTGATCTCAGTGTCAAAGCTTTACATGCCCTTTATCAGATTAGATTGATCAGTGTCAGACTGAGGTTTTTGGTCTCACCCTTAATCAATACAGAACATGTACATGTCCAGTTGTATTACTTTGTAATCTTTGTTGTTACTGTACGCACACAGCATATCATTGTTAATATCTAATATATTATTTGGGAATCAAATTATAGGAAATAGACCATAGTGGCAAAGCAATTAATTGAAAAGTCAATTCCAAATAGGAATCTATTCAACTTGTACCTTGTGGTCCAATATGATTTTTAAACCTTGGCTCATCAGAGCATTTTTTGGCACTCCGGTGGCCAGTCCAACCCTGATAGTATGTTTTGTTATATTATTATATCCATAAGGATAGGTGTTGCTTTAATAGTATGTACAGCTAGGCCAAGTAATAGACATTGGCGAAGTATCTTTAGGGACTGTTTCATAAATGCAGTTCATGGAAATGTACCATTAGTAGACAGGTTTTATCTTTCATGCTCTAAAGTATACCTAAATATGTGGTTGCAATCCATAGATGGCATTACTTTTTTCCCAAAGATCAAAACAAGACATTTTCAAATATATCCCAAATAACTGGGGCAAAAATTAGATAAAACCCTGTTGCAGGTGAGAGGAGTGGTGCTAAAGGAGAGGTATAACACAAAAAATTTACAATGTTCGGAAGACTATAGACAAGACATTCTGCATACAATCTTTCTTCCATAATTTATCTCTAGAAGTGAATGCAAAAAGAATATTTTTTGAGGAGATATTTGGCACGGCCCAGATTTGGGCAACATACATACCATGCATTATTTTGAGCCTAGTCAACATAGAAAGCTTAGTTAATAAACATGTCTGGCTGTTAGGTCACATACTGTTTAAGAGGCCTAATACTAAACCTTAATAGGCTTGAAAAATTGGCCTATACTCACAATTATCTGAAAAAGATAGTCTCTATTAATTGAGAAGAAAGGAAGTGTTTGTAGGTATGCTCCGAGGCCACGATCTCTAGGCCTATTCAATCTTTTTTATTTACAGCAATAAAACAAATCTATTCAGCAATGAAGCTTGATGGTCAATCAAGAAAAAGTCATGGATGTTCATCTCCAAAACAAATAAATTCCACCATGGACTACCACTGATCACACAAGAATGAAGAGAGAAAGTGGTAACCAGCGGCCTGGACTTTATACTAATAGTTCCAATGTCTTTTCCATTCCTGATGTGACAACAAAACACTATCGGTTAAAATCATAAAAAGTCCTTGAGTATCTTTTGCTCATAGCAAGACCGAGCATAGTTCTGTTTGGACAAAGCTTGAAGCCATCGGCAAGACTTAAAGATTTGAAGACATTTTCACCCAGGTCTTCTTCTGTCCAGCTTGTTAGATGCAAGAACAAGCAGCCTCGGAAATTTTAGAGGGTATTTACAAACAGGAAATTCTAAAACTCCACATCTTCACTGAGAAAGGTAACAAACACCACATTCTGGGACAATCAGTCATTCTCTGGTGTTTTTGTTGATTTTTTTTTTTTAGAAAGCATAACAAGGACCCTACACATCTATGATATAGATATTTGATAAGCAGCCTAACAGGACAGATCACTATTGTATCTACATTGTAAACATGCCTTCACCATCTCATCTGTAGACTTTGTCAATTTTAGAAGCCACCATGCAGAGGACAAAAAACATGAATGCCCTGTACACTAGGAAGCATCTTTTTACTAAGTGCTTTTCTACGAAAATAATAAAGCAGTGACTGAATTCAAATCAGAACCTGCACTACACTAGAAATCAAACTCCACGCTAAATCTATGAAAAGGCAAAGAAAATATTATTTTGTTTTCAATTAATTGCCAAATATTGTACAAGCATTAAAGCGAAGTTTCAAAAAGTTCAAAAATTTAAGCAGTACCCTGATCCACCCACGGATGGACACCAAAGGAATACCCTGCTTTAGTAGTTGCTTTCAACAATTAAAAAACAAAAAAAATCATCTTCTGTGATAACATATTGCAAATAGGTTATTACAAGAATGTGTTACTTCTATAAAAAGCATGCATATAATAAATCTCAAATAGAAATACAGATTTTCCTTAACACACTGATGTATTCCCACAAAATATATATATGTAAGAATATTTATATATATATTTATTATTACTATAGCTTGCATTATCGGTCTGCGCTGAACTTTATTTTTTATTGTTTGTCCGTTCTGCACAACATTGCTTTATGTTGCTTTGCAACTTAAATACTATCAACCCTTTAGCTCTTAAATACATATGCATTCTCTGAAAAGATGCCACAGCTGGCGGCACCACACAACAAGGTAGAGACCAGACACATATCTGTCATTTTATTGTAGTTATTATTACTTTTTTTTCCCCTGGACTGCTATATCAGGTATATCTCGATAGGATGCTCTGGTATTTAAGGCAACCTTTGCTTCGGAATCTTAAAAATAACAAGTCCTAGTAAAATGGAGCAGTGACTGATGATCAGTGATCTCATATAACATCTATAGAAGGTCCAAGTATTGAAAGGAGCTTCCATTGAGAATGTTAGAACTTGTGCTTTTGGTTTCTTTTGAAGTATGAGGCTAATTTAATGCCTTTTCTGTAGTCGATGGGATTATGGGTTACAAAAATGAACACATCAGGCCTTTATTAAAAGGGCTTAGTTAGCCTTGAAGGTGCGTATCTTTTAAGTCAGTGTCTCCAGTGTTGAATTAAAATACTACAAAACTATATTTAAATTGTAATGGTTGGTTTATATCGCTGCTGATATCAATGGACCAATCTGTGATGACATTATTTCCAGAGAAAGATACACCCCCTCTCTCTCTAACTTGGTGGGTGACCAGGAAAGTGTATAGGACATGTCAACACTCACAGGCTCGCACACACGTACATACACTCACACATTGTTCAACGCCACCTGTCACCTGGTATATCATTGAAAGAAAGAAAGGCATGGATGGACCAATGAGCAGAATAGGTGCACAGAGAGAGAGAGAGAGGGAATAATAAAGAGGAACAGAAGACTGATGGGACTTTTTCTTCTGGTGTTGATAATTATTGTCCTTGACCAAAGCTTGAGATTCAGCTGAAAGATAGAAAAAGATCAAATTTTTTTAATGCAGTTTTTTATTTATTTATAACTGGAGACTTTCAATATTGTTCATAGCTAAGACAGTCATATAATACTAGCACAAAGACCATAACAGCAGCTACAGAGTATAAAAACCCCTATCCAAATTGGCTCCATTCCCTTTGGATAACTTTTGACATGGATTTGCAGAGGTAATACAACCAAGGAGACAGGAACAGACCCGATGGTTAGACTCTCTTTCTCTTCTATAAGGGAAGGGGATGATGACAAAGCAGTGGCAAACTTTTCTATAATAAAAAAAATCTTAAAATAAAAAAAATAATAATAAACACATAGAAGCTCTTACTGTGGGAGGACGGAAGGGGCTCCTGATCGGTGGAAATGGACATTTTGCCATTTGCCATCACGGCGGTGCCAAATGCATGTTTCCTCTGACTGGGCAGTGCGAGGGACACCACTGGTATCCAAATATTGAGTTATGCGGATGTAGGCAATGCAGGCAGACTCATCTCCCATCAAGTGGATGTGAGGGTTGAGAATGGTTGTATGAAGGGGTTTATTGCTTCGAGACCACACTGGAAAAAAAAAACGAAAAAAATGTTATATTCTTTTGTCTATTGCATGTACCACTTGGAAATATGAGTTGTACTTCATCTATAGCTCAACACTTAGATGGTGTATGCCAGTTGCATCCATATTCTAATGCATGACGCAAATTTTAAGGATTATCTGGACTTAAAAACTGGATCTGTTTTTTGTTTTATTTTATTATTATTTTTTTTTTAGAAAAAATGCCCTATCTATGAACTGTGTTTGGTATTGCAAGATCTCAATAGTAGTTAACTGTAAATGATAACACTAAGGGGGACCTGTGTGAAGATCGGCGCATCGAAGCTCCTGTTTTCACGTTTTTTACGGGGAAAACTGCGCCTGATGTATGTCACTGCCGAAGTGCGCTCATAAATGCGGGGCAAACTTCGAGGCCTCCGGCAGACAGACCACATTGAAGTAGGTCTGCCTGTCGGAGCTGTAATGCGCCTTCCTTTGCCGACCTGCATTCATACATGCGTCGGAGTTTTCGAATGTGGTGCGTCCCGCCCCAGAACGCCCCTTCATGTTAGGCGCATTACAAAGTGGTGAACCTTGCGCCTAACAGCGCATTAGGTGCGTCCAACAGCGGAGCAGGCACAGTGAGGCTTATTATACGCCTGAAAATGTGTGAAAGCTCCGATCATACATGTCCCCCTAAGAATCCATTTACACAGTATTTTCAGTGTGCAATGAAGATAAATACCAAGAGGATTTCCCATCATATACCTCTGGTGGATTCCATAAAGACATTCAGTGGCATATGTCACCTATGTGCTCCCATGTATACAATATACTATACATTGTTTTACGGGATGTCAGATTGACACTGCATAATGTTAAGCTAGAAACTTTATTCAAATTTATTATGAATTAATTTCCTTCAGAAATATAGTCTATGATATGTAGAAGAGTAAAGAAATCGGGCTATACTTTTTAAAAGTTAACAGAGTATATTTGATGGTAAGCTTTCTAGAGTATTAGCTCTCTTCGTCAGACGTGATGTTATACAACAAACTGACAATTCACAGACTTTTTATACATATAAGACAGTGGTCTTCAAAGGATCCTAAAATCTTTAAAAATAGTTATTTACAACATTATACTTAAGGTCAAGAAACAAACAATCTGGAAACTTGTGGGGTGTGACAGGAGAATCATTAACTCTTGCTGTTATCTGTTTGCTATCAGGTGGTGATTTGTGGTACCCACAGTTCACACATAGTGTGACATGAAACTGGTATATATATTGAGCCCATATTGCAAAGTTTGAAATGTTTGCATTAGCTTATATTCCCATTCCTTCCTCTCCCTCTGTGTCTTAAAATGTCCTCTTAAGATCACAATCAGCCAATCTTCAACAGAATGATCTTCTCTGTAGAAATGTGCAGCCACTTGGAGATCTGTCCTGCTGCTATTAATGCGAGTCTCTGCCCTGTTTCCCTCACAATAATTAATGGTCCCCCGTCACGCCTCAAATTTCCAGCTTGTTTATTTCTTGACCTGAAGTGTAATATTGTAAATTACTTCTTTGCTTATATTGCATTTGGTTATTTTTAAAGATTCTAAGTTCCTTTGAAGATCCATGTATTTTGTGTATAAAAAGTCTGTGAACTTTCAATTTCTTGCATAACACCATGTCTGATGAAGAGAGAAAGACCTCTTAAAAGCTTACCATGCTTAGTTAGCCTCTAAAAGTTTTTCCTGATTTCTTTGCTCTTCTAGTGTTTTCTATGGCTAACACGGTACAACATTATATTACTAGCCTATAATATGAAAAGATCATGTAAGGCTTCATTAACATCACATGTTTGGCTTCTGTCGCTGATCTCTGTTGCTAAAAGTATCCCGTCATATTCTGCGGTCCAGCATAGCAATCTGTAGGGCAAGTGTGGTCTTTTCCCATTGGTATACTTATCTTCTGGACACAAAAGTGTGGTAGACCCTACAGATACCAGCAATGGAAGCCAAAAAAGTGATGTAGATGTTGCCTAAGTAATAGAAAAAAAAGGTAATTATAGCCTAATCATGTCAGATATGTCATTGCTAGGTTTATCTAATCTCTAGTTATTATAAAATATTCATGCTTTAGGTTAGAGTACTTTTACTATCACAAAAAGTAGATAATAACTTACAATTTTCAAAGTAGAAGCGATGAAAGTCTAGACCCTCCACCAGATTCCCCAGTGCTTCAGGTTCAAATGCAGTCATTCCAGGGTCACACATTTTACTACAGAAGACACAAGAAAGCTAGAATGTAATCTCTAAAGGGCATTATGATAACACAGAGTATGGAGAAGTGAATGTACTAAGGGAATATTAGTGAATTGTTTTGTCTACCTACTAGTATGTTATCCTAACCCTCTTAAACTATATGGACAACATATGTAAACACCTGATTATCACACCTATATGGAGTTGGGACCCATTTGCAGCTCATACCGATTTAATTCTTTTAGGTTTTGAAGTGTGTGGGAATTTTAGTCTGTTTAGTCAAAAGAGCATTTGTGAGGTCAGAAAGTGATGTTGAAACAGAAGGTCTGGCTGGAAACTGGTGTTCCAAAATATTCTAGTAGCATTTGATGGGTGTGAGCCCAGGATCATGTGCAGGTCACTAGAGTATTTCCACAATAACCTTCTCAAACCATGTGTTTATGGACCCTACTTCCCCCTTAACCAAAGCGGCTCACCGGAGCATAAGGCACAAAGAGCAGTGAGTGTTTCATCAGAGACACGAGAAGAGGTGAGACTTATTATTTTTTAATTTTTAATCGGCCCTATAGACCTACCTACAGAGTGTGGAGCCCTATACACTACTGGGGGACATATATACCTACCTACAGACTGGGGATCCCTATATACCTATAACCTACTAGGAGACAAATAGACCTACCTACAGACTGAGGAGCCCTATATGCCTATAATATACTGGGGGACACATATACATACCTACTAGGGGGCCCTATATAACTACCACCCTAGTGGGGGGCCCTATATAACTAACACCTTACTGGAGGGTCCTAAAAAAACTACCAATTTACTGGAAAACCAATATACCTATCAACCTACGGGGGGACCTATATAGTTACCTATTTACTAGGGGACTGATATACCTACCAACCTACTAAGTGACCCAATATACCTACCAACCAAATGAAACTGGCTATATATCTACTTACATGGAGGTACTGTGTACTTACTTATCTACTGGGGGATCTACAGATATATAGCTACCTACTTACCATGCGGACCTATATACCTACCTATCTACTTTTTTTTTGGGGGGGGGGGGGGGCTACATACTTACCTATTGAGAGGACCTATATACCTACCTCTTTAATGTGTGGGAATATAAAAACTACCTACAAGGGGCCATATATACATATGTACATACTGAGGAGGCCTATAAACCAAGGGTACCTATATTCCTATCCATTAATGGGACTTTTATACTACCTATCAAGTAGCTATAAATCTACCTACCTATTGAGGAGACCTACAGTGTGTAGCTACCTACCAGAGGGGCCTATATACTATCCTGCCTAATGGGGACCCATGTAGGAACAATGGGTGTCTCCCCACCCACCACAGCAGGCACCTAACTCTCCTATGATTTGAAAGTGGGTTGATGAGGGGGTTAGGGCATCACCATGCTTTCCTCTATAGACCCCCATTAGATAGGGAAGTATATTAGTCCTTCCACCTCCAGTAGATAGGTAGGTATATAGGAGCTGGAAAAGTTAGGATTCTAAGATGTTTGTGTGGTAAATTCTGCAGAGACGAGTCATGGCAAGGAGAAGTCATCATGGTGGTCTGGGCTGGACAGAGAAGAAAAAGAAAAGTGAATGACTTCCATTAGAGAATACATCACTTGTGAGTCACTGCATGTAACTGCATGTAACTGCAGTGTAATCACTTATATGTCTGCAGAGCCTGTGTACAAGTGATAGCCACATGCGGTGGTCGCATTTGGTCATGGTCTGGCGGTATTATCATTATGTCTTGGTATTGTAGGATTTTTTTTAGTATCTATCATACATGTTTGCTCCACGTATAGGTGTATCATTTGGTAACTGCATGATGTTATTTATAAGGTATTACAATACCAGAGAAATAACAGATCAGCGCTTTTGAAAAAGCAAATTTGTCAGCGCTGATTTTCATTGTACAGTACATTGCTGAGATGCTGGACAGTATCTATGTGGAATACACGTAAAATGAGTGACAGGAACATATGTTGTTTCTCTGTGAAAATACATACCTCAGTTGACAATGTTGTGTGAAAAGGACTATGTGAACCCAGCCCTACTGTCAAAACATACCACAGAGGGCCCAGGCCCTGAATGTTTTAGAACCCTAGTAATGCCCCTGCTCATCAGACTGCCACATGTTGAATTGGATCTTACTCCAGAAAAAAAAGCACCACTGGGCCATGCTTGGTATTTCATGAGATATTGCCTTGTCCAAGTAAACCATGAAAAATTATTTCATGAAGTTCCAGACACATAGGTACATTATGAACGGGCTTTTCGCCCCGTTTTCTCCCGTTACGCCCACCCGGCCCGAATCCCCTTTCGCGCAGGGATGCGGTGTTGGTGCAGTTTTTCGCCACTTTCAGCTGCCCCTGAATGAAGGGCGGGCAATGGCGGGGTTTAGGCTTCCAAAGGGGGGAGGGGCCCGCCTCGAAAACCCCGAGGCTGTCGATCGCGATCGGAAAAACGAGGCGCAGTGCACGCTCGGCAGCTCCGACAGGCGACCGGGTTTATTTTGGTCAAAAAGCTTGGCGGCGGTAAAAGTAAAGCAAAAACGGAACATCGAAAACAGATAAAAGATCCGACAGAAATCTCGGCCCCGCTCCTTTCGATGGAGTATGAACCCGAAAAAATCGCCTTTATAAAGGGGGGGAAAATTCTCAGAAAAACCAAACCTTAAAAATAAAATAATAAAAAAAAATCATTTCCAAAAATCTAAAAACGGCGCAATATCAAAATTCGGATTTTGGGAAATTGCCGGGAAATACAGTAATTAAAAATTCGAAACTTTTCCCCCTTTTGGTCGGCAGAAACGGCCAATCAGAATAGGAGGACAGTGAACCATTAAAACTATGGAGAAAAATTGACCAATCAGAATCAAGGGCGGGACGTTCAAATACATAAAAATGCAGAAAAGATGATGGTTTGAGCTCGGGGGTTTGGGCTATCTCGGCCAATCAAAAAGGACGACAAAGACCCCTTATAGCCCATGGAGAATTTTTTAACCAATCAAAATCCAAGGCGGGACATTCAAAAAAACAGTAAAAAGGCAAAAAAAGAGTGATTGGTTAATGCGGCGGGGGGGTTGGCTAACCAGCCAAACAAGCGCGAGTACTTTTCCCATTGTAGCTATGGAGGTGGGCGCAATGCAAACCGGGTCAGCGCCCTGTACATGGATATGAATAAAAAAATCATTTTTATTAATTAAAAATTCTCAGATAAAAAGCGAAACCTTCTTTAAAAAAAAAGCACTTAAATCCCAAAAACGCGTTTTTCGCCCAGACCGGCGCTAGGGGGAATTTCAATAGAGAGAATCGCCGGGAAATACATAATTCAAAATTGTTTAGCTTTTTTTATTGGTCGGCTAAACCCGCTAATCAGAATAGGAGCGACAGTGGGCCCATTATATCCTATGGAGGAGAATTTGACCAAACAGAATAGAAACGACAGGGACCCATTATAAACCATGGGGAAAAAATTGACCATCATTTCCCAAGGCGGGACGTTCAAAAAACAGTAAAAAGGCAGAAACGAGCTGATTGGTTTGAAGCGGCGGGGGCTCGTCCAGCTTAGCCAACGCGCGAGCTACTTTTCATAGGTTCTATGGGGAAAAGAAAATTTCCAGCGAGCTTGTGATTGGCTAAGTTAAAAAAGGCGCCCTTATTTGGACCCAATTGGGGGAGCGGCACGTCCTATGGGTTTTCAATGCAATCTGAAAAAAAACTGTACATGGCCGAAATCAAATTTAAAAAACAAAA